>JADFUC010002338.1:0-16915 GCA_019722365.1 Lithospermum erythrorhizon | reverse complement strand
CACTCACCGCTTAGCTAGCTCAAAAACTTCCGGACACAATCAAGGTAACTACCCCTACCATCAACGCCTAACAAAACACTCTAGAAAGTATAATCAAAACTCTACTACAATACGTATGCTCTAGAAAGACACGCCACCAACTCTAGTGGAACTATTTCTAAGCGGTCTAAAATGACTAATAAAACAAGGAATAAATAATCTCGTTAGACACAACCTAATCGATCTCCCGCTTAGAATTCCACCTTATTACCTTAAATTTTCAAATCCAACTTATAAGTCATTCTAATTAACCTCAAGTCCATAATTAACAACCTATACTCCAAAAATATCGATTACAACTCAACCCCGAAAAATAACACTTTTTCAACCTAACTCCCTTTAATCAATTTTTGAATCACCATTTTAACATCACACACCATAATATGGTCCCAATTAAACTCCCTACACATTTAAAAGTCTTATAAAATATCAACCCAAAAAGTCAACCGAAACCTAGAAAAAGTCAACTTAATTCATAACATCTCAAACTAATTTAAGTCACTTAATTCATCACTTATATACATCATAGGACCCATAACAAACTAATATTCAACATAAAATCAATTATGTAAAAAGTCCAATTTCTTACCTCAAAATCAGGGAAAGATGTCGGGGAAGCCTTAACAATCAACTCGATCTTTATATGCAACAAAGTGAAGAAACGGAAGAAAAATTTCTGGGTTTTGCTCCATGGAACTCTCGCCAAGCAAGGAAGAAAAGGGGGAAGATACTTGTGATATTTTGTGATGATAAGGTTGAAAGATGACTTGAGTCTTAAGTCATGAAACCACGTGAGTTTGTGCCCGAAATCACGCTTTTAATCGAAAGTTATCGAACGATCGAACGATCTAACTTAACTCGAATTGCCCTCGGATGTTACTAATACTAAATTATAAATGTAATTCGCTAAAATATCAATAAATAATATTATCATCGAAATTATTTATACTATCTCCTCGTGGTCTCACTCAATTTAATTTAAAATTTTAATTTTTTTTTTTTAACGTAACGGGTTATTACATGTGTTTGTTTTAACTCTATCCTCATATAAGTAAGTTTAGTTTTCTTGAAAGAAGAAGAATAACAATCTTCCATAAAAACCTAATAGCCGCTCTTTAGTCATTTCTCCCAAGAATTTTCTGGGGTTTTTGGTTTTGTTCAACCTTGTTTACTAGCATAAGTCGGCTTGACTCAACTCCTCTCCTAGTGTGGATCACCAGAGATATCATACGATTTGATATTACAACAAGGAGTCGAGGAAGTCAAATTCACGCTAGAATTTGAAGCGGTGGATTTTGTGAATTTACCCGCCGTGATCAGTACACTGCCATTACATATTGTAATTATGTATTTTTGAATAATGAAAAGCACTCCTTTAAGAACCCCCGATCTTTGATTTATATTTATACTCATATATCCATAGAGTTTTCCATCACAATGATCAAGTTTATCACGAGAGGACCAAATATATTGACCTGAGATATCATTTCTTGATGAGTGAGAGGAGAATCAAGTAAACAAAGTTGGTACAACAGACAACCCAACTAATATGTTTGTGAAGCCGGTTCCTCAGAGCATGTTTCAACATTGTTTGACGCGGTTCAATGTTCGGTTGTTAGTTTTCCGTGCTGTGGAAACTGGTGTAGAGCCACATCTGGCCACTTTTGGTGCATTCGACATTCACGCATATCTAGCACATATGTTTCACTATCGAGCACATCTGATACTTCGAGTACATCTGTGCATTCTGGCGCATCTAAGCACATCTGGTACTTCGGGTACATCTGGTGCATTTTTTGATTATCTGCTTCCGGGAGGATCTATTTTCTCAAGTTATTCTGCATTCGGGGAAGAAACGTTAAAGGTGGAGATTTATTGGAAATGCTTTGAATTTGAGTTGTGCTAAACTCCCATATCTAAGCTTTGGGAGATAAATTTCAATACTTGATTCTATAAAAATGTCTTAGCTTTCTTAATTTTTTCTTGCAACAAATAGTTAGTGGATTTTGCTATAGTAGTATTAACTCAACTATTCTCAGCTTGTAATATGTATTTCTTCCCATCTGCGAGAAGTAAAATTTTATGGTGGCTCTCTTCGTAGATTAGTCCAAACAATTTGTTTGAAATACCACATAAAAATCTTGATGTTATTTCTTTCAAGTATTTTACTTCATTCATAGTCTCGATCGTCTTCGTTATAACAAATGATATTCAATTATTGATTTTTCAAATATTTAATATATTTTTTATGTTTAATTTCGAAATCATGCGGAAACCGTGTCAACTTGAACTCATTCATATTTTTTTTTCTTAATTAATGCCTTTATTTTTTGAATGTATACTTTGATCATGAATAAGTCTTTAAATATACTATGAAAAATTATTATAAAATAAAATGGTTAAATATTTTATAAAATCAATAACATCAATTTTATAGTACCCATCGAAGTTCCTTTGGTGGATAATATTTATTTTGTTTTGTAGTACATTTTATTATTGTAATAACCCTGCCTGCATTTCATTATCAGAATAGTATACTAGTTGCTCTCGGTGGATTATTTCGAGGAGAAATCAAAAATTTCGTTGAATAATGAAAATGCTAAATCTAATCGGGCTCTGGCTGTAGTACATTTCGTACGAATTTTAAAGTTAAATGGATGGTAATGATATTAGTTGGGTGGTAATATAAATGTTAATGCTTGGAAGTTGATTGTCGTAGATAAGTTAAAACGAGAAGTATCGATTGAATTAAATCCATCGGGTTTTCGGGCCACATAAAACACTGGGGCACCCCCATAAACAACACAACAACCTGTCAAGGCCCAAACACAAAAACCCATTTCCTTCCTCTGCAGAATCGGCCGACGGTACTCTTTCCCCCCTTTTGATTTTTTTTTTTCTTCGATTTCTCCTCCATCTCGCAAGCTTTGGACCTCAAATTTCTTGGAGAGTTTCTCCTCATCATCCTCTTCGATTCAAGGTAAAAAAGGTCGGATCTTTTTGAGTATTTTGTGAGTTTCGGTTGAGTTGACTTTTTGGATTTTGAATTTTATTGCTATCAATCTATTCTAGGCCTTATATTAGTTGTCTTTGAGTTAAAAGTTAGAGTTTGGATGAGTATTTCTTGATGTTTTGAGGATGGCCGACTTTTGTGATTTGGCTGACTTTTGAGTTTCTTTGGGGGGTTTAAAATGGTATAGAATTACTTAAACTTAGATTGTGGTATTGAAGTGATGATACTTGATTTATGAAGTTGAAATGTGTTGATGGATAGTTGACTTTCGTTGACTTTTGAAGAAAAACAAAATGTAAAAGTAAGTTGTTGGAGATTAATATAGTTGTTTTGGAAACTAATTTAGTTTTTTGAGAATTGCTTGCTTTTTATAATATTGGGGGATATTATGTTGAAATTATTTTTAGTAGGGTTTATAGTAATCGGCTTGGTGGATAAAGGTTGTTAGAAACGGGTTAGTTAGTTGGAAAAGTTGGAAATTTGGTTTGATCAAATCGGTTTAAAACGTTATTTTGGTTAAGGTGTCACGATTATGGGATTTGGCCGGAATATTTGAAATTGTCCATTTTAATTGTCATCAAACATAATTAGCCATCTATACTTAAGTTATCTATTTATAAACTTAAAATGGGCTGAAAAGTTAGGAATGGAAGTAAGATAAGGGATTAAAATTGTTGTGACTAGTAATTATATTTATGGTGTTGATTTGTATGAACTGGAAAGGCACTCCTCCCTGATCGATTAGACTGACGTTTATCAAGTAACCAAGTTTAGTACTTATCTCACGGGTACTACATTACGCACTTACTTTTATTGTAAAATATGTCATTGTGGTATGATTATATGAGAATAGTATACATGTCATTGTTGTATGATTATGTGATTCATTTGTGTGATTCATTCGCGCGAGCTTCGCTTATTACGATCAAGGTGATCAGATTTCGTGGCATTGAAGATTTGTTTGAGGTAAGTAATATTGAACCCCAACTTACGCTTGTGTTCGGTGGCCTTGCTGCACTTTGCATTTCCCCGTGGCTTGTCAGCGTTCGACTGGATGGCGATTTTGAGATGTTTTAGTCAGGCGCTTTGATATTTGCTGGGAGCAGTAGTTAGTTGGTTTCGGAGGCTGCTGGAGTTATACGTGACTTTGAGGTGACTTGAGTATTAGGATAATCAATATCGACGTATTAAAGCCAGTGACTCTCCGTCCTCGCAGATACGGGATGCCGTTGGCATTATACTCTCGCATAAGTGCAAAGCCAAAGGAGATCTATTATCACTTTGTCGTTCATTGTCGGTGTTGGCCTTATACCGTATAAGTAAACAAGCAGATCTATTATCACTTTGCCGTGCATTGTTCCGTGTTGGCCTTATACTTCGTATAAGTGCAACAGGAGATCTATTATCACTTTGCCGTGGTGCATTGTCGGTGTCAGCCTTTACGCCGGTATAAGAGCGTATGATTATCCGTGATCACTTCTACATGTGTGCATCAAGGCGTTTGGCCTTATACTACGGTATAAAGAGGGGTGTTTATTACCGACATCCATTCCCCGTAGGTAGACGCAGATTGAAAGCGCGCATTGGGAGGCTGGTATGGGCTTGTGGAGATACGAGATGATGGCTTAACGACCAGCGTTATAGTCGCTTGCTGAAGTCTCTCTCGTATTTTATTCTCAAGTGATGGTGCGCATTATCAGACTTTGTATTATATCTCGACATGTTGTTTAAATTTTCTATGGTGTTGTACCTATCCGGCTATGACTCATTTATTGGTTATGGAAATTGTGCCGATTATATGACGCCAAGCAGTGACGAAATTATGTCGATTAGGTTTCGTTGATTATTGATAATATTATCGATTTTCTGTGATCCTAGGTTGGTATTAATAGTTATACATCCTTTAAGGTTAAAAGTTGAGTTGGTTAATGGTCAGATAACTTTTGAACGAGGGCATTAGGTATAAAAAATTATGAACCGACGCTCATGCTAATCCGTAGATGATGTTGATGATATTTTATATAGTGGAGCTGATTCAAACGTGTTAGCATATAAATTATGATCTAACCACTATCGCTGGATACCATCGAAGTTGAATAAGTTCTGTGACTAAATGAAGAATTGGTGAGATAATTCCCGCATTTCTTAAGCTATCTTGATTTAAGATATACGCCGCTTTATTAAGATAATGAAACGACGGAGGTTCTATGATAAACATCTCGGGACAGCTATAGGAGGTGTGTGACTATAATCGGGAGAGCACTTTCTGGGGGAACTAAAGATAAGTGGTTGAGTTGTGGTAAAATGTTGGAGTGGTGGTATGTTTGAGTTGTATATTATATCGGAATTAGCTATACTTCGTAAAGATAACAAATAGAGAGATATCTCTTGTGATTAAGGTGTACCGCGAGCAAGTTGTTGACGTGTGGTATAGATTTATCGGCAATGGAAAGCCACAAGAGTTATTTTATCTCGTGTGAGTAGCATATAAATATAACTCTTGAGGTATATAGTCTTTTAAATAGGTAAGTGGACTTGAATTATCCTTGCTTTGTATGATGCGGGTTAATCCTATTACGCGATATTTGTATTCACTCAGCCTTCCTAGCCGACTCTCTATTTCCATATATGGGCGGGCGCTTTTATGCCTAGGTTGTCATGTGGATGACCGAGATGCATTGACCGAGAAGCCGCTGGGCACTGCTGAGGTGGCGATGGTGGTTTCAAGACCACCAAATATACTTTTTATTTTCTTTGGAATTTTTGTTGTATCGTAATAATTATTGTTGTTCTCGAAGTTGTAAAACAAGTTGTTTGATGTTGTATTTTATATTATTACTTTTCGCTGCTTGTTGTAGTGTTGGTTAGTTCAATCCGGATGGACGAGTTGTAATATTTTTAGTTGCACGCTAAATGAAGTCATTTTTATCGTTATCCATCGCGATGACTCGATTATTCGTGCTAACGACGGCCCCAACCTTCATGTACCTAATTCAAGTGTCGTTATAATTTTATATAATTTTATTAGCAATATTATATGAATTATGGATATATATTATTCTTAATACATATTCAACAAAATAATAACGTTTATAAAGTTAAATATTATATGTCAATCATGTAATAACATTTTTTAGTAAAACAAATAAATTTATTAATAAGATTAACATCTAAAATTACATTATTATTCAAATAATAATCTAATAATACCATAGCTTGATGAAGTGGATACTGGGCTTTCAAAAGATTTAAATTTTATTCAATTTAAACTTATCCTCTTTTTTCATCCAACTAAGAAAAGAAAAGAAAAAGTTGTTACGTGGGACATTAATCTTATTAGCATGTTCTAGAACCTCTCAATTATTTCATCAACTAACGGAAACATATTATCTATTATGATAGTATTAAGGAAATGATTTTGGCACTCCACTACGATAACGAAACTTTTTTTGTAAGGAAATAGGCTAAAAGCCGCCTGACCATACATGTTTCAAAAATATTAACTATTCGATCATATATGTTTAAAATGACTTATTCGACCACAATAGCTTGGCTTAAAAGGTTTACTCATCATTCCCTGCAAAGCGGATGCTAAGTTTACTTGAGGCAAATTGGCAACGATAAATTGTCCAACATTTAATTTTAGATACTTTTTTAATTTTACTAATATTTTGGGGCCAAAGTCTGTAGATGATTTATTCGAATCGAACCCATTGAGTCTTCGAGTTAATTGAGGCTACGTAAAAGGCCTATCTACTAGTATATTGTTTGCACTTTGCACGTCAAACTAAATTAGATCTTTTTACAGAGTTTAGAAATATACACGTGGCACTTGGTGAACCCAAAGACAAGCTTTCATCCACAAGTGCACCCAAAAGCCACCCAAGCTTTTTTGCCATACAAAGTCTGATGTCGTCATCAAGATCAGAAGCCCCTTTCAGAATATTAAGAAACAAGCCAAACCTACCTGGTAACAATTGTATTGATTTATCTACACTATCAACGGTAACAGAAAATATCTCCTCGAGCGAAAACAATTGAGGATTCTTATGTACTGGCATGTGACCTGAAGTTTCATTGCTTTCCAAACCAAATAACCAGTCTAATATCCTAAAATTCTCATCTTGCCTCAGTTAAGTTGAATTTAATGGGAATCAGAAATAGATTGGGTGATAAGGAAACAACAAAACAAACCATGAATAAATCCAAAGCCGACCTTTTCTTAAATCCAAGGAACTTTTCGTAAGCGTTTGCCCCCGTTAGTCGGGGGATCCAGATGATTATAGAAACATGAGTTTAATTAGTCGATTTATTAGTGAACAAGGAAAAAATATTATTATCTAGACGGGTGAATAGATTGACCTTGAAACAACAACGATTAATTTACTACTGCATAAAACAAGCTCGTATTTTATCTTTGTTACTTCTCAACCATGAGAAACAATTTGAAAGAACCGAGTCGGCCCCCAGAACTACTGGTCTTAGGACTAGCAATAACTAGCCTTACGCTTGCTTCACTTGAATTCTAATTCCAATCCTCCTTTGAGTTCGGATTGGTACTTTTTTTGCTCGAAAAATCCGAGAATCTAGATTGAATTATCGTAATAAGCCAATATAAATACTAAATCGGAAAAGAATAAACTTTTTTTATTGAACATGTTTATTCATTTTGAATATTAAAAATTTATAACTAGTAATTTCTATTCTATCACTCGGAGTTCATTCTCGGGGAAATCCGTTTAAATAATTCGGTGGATTCTACTTCGTTTATGATCTCATTGGAAATCATGTAAAGAGATTTCCTATTTGTCTCTTATTTGTGCAAGTATTTTACGATTAAACTGTTTTCTTATATAAATCGTGTATTAATCTACTATAACTATAAGATACTGTATTTTCGCAATTACAGCGTTTATTCGAGTAGGTGATCCACAAACGACGAAAATTTCTCTTTTGTCTACCCTATCGATGAGCCGAAACCAAAGCTCTTATTTTTGTTGAGTAGTTCGAGTAAGTCTTGAATGAGCTCCTCGAAAGCTTGATGCAAATAAACGAATTTTTGTTCTACGTCTCCGAGCTACATATCCCCGTTTAATTCTAGTCATTGAATAAATGAACCTTTGATGAATAACTAATGGATTTCCGTTCTTTCAGTTATTCTTTTCCCCTTTCCTAATCTATTAATAACAAAACAGATTTTTCCAATGTATAAAATTTAAATTCAATGGCTTTTTGGCTACTATAACCTCCCCCGACACGATTTTTTTTAGATATTTTACTGTGAAACACGAAATTGTCTTCTGTTAGGTGTCTAAAAATAGAGTAAATAAAAAAAATAAAATAGTGGGTTCCGTCGTTTTTATAGTTTGCTTTGCTTAAACGGTGAGGTCTTTTCTATACACGGAGCCTTTGCTTTATGTTATTGTAGGAGCTTGTATAGTTCCTCTTTGGCTCTACCATGAATTGCTTCTAGTAATAGGTCTTTCACAATGAGATCTACCTATATAGTAACGATGCAATTGAAAGTTAGCTGGGTAGCTATCCCTGTTAGTCCGTTCTTGCCAAAGTGGGGACCTAATCTTTTTTTTTTTAATAAGATTTCCTCCGCTTAATGGATAACCATTTGCTATCAATGGAGAATTGTCTCTCACCTTAAATTGAGGTGATTGGATTTGCACCAATGAAAACCATAAATTTAATACACAATGAAGAGATATGATATCTTTTTTATATAGTGGATGAAATTCGCTGCTTCATTCTATCTTATTCAATGGTACTGATCATTTGATGCACGGAAAAGCAGTTTTTTGTGTCAGCTCACGATCTAAACGAGTCGCACATACACCCTAGTACATGTTCACCTCGGCACTGAGGCATCCCCGAAGAATGGGGATTGGTGACATTTCTGAGATTGGCTGTCTTGTATTTCCTATAAGAAAGTTTATTTTAATTGTTGGCATAATTGAATCATATACATAATGAATGGGCTGTGGTTTAAGATTGAGTCCTAACCGGATGGTTGATTATGAATTACTTCTATTTAAGATAATTAAGAACCTCGGATATTAAATCTCAAATCATGAATTTGCGCGAAATCCACCTTAAACGTTATTTTCATTCAACTGCCACAAGATCAATAATTCCATAAGCTTTTGCTTCTGTTGCTGACATAAAAACATCTCTTTCCATGTCTTCGGATACAACCCATAATGGTTTACCCGTTCTTTGTACATAAACCCTTGTGATGGTTTCTGGTTTCCAGCAGTTCTTCCCGCTTCCAAGATAAATTCTCCACTTGTGTCTCATAAAACCACTAGCGGGTTGATGGATCATTACCCTGATAAATATAATAATAAAGGTTTCTTTATCTCGCATGATGAAGCGAAGAGAAAAGAAAAGATAGAATTGAACAACCGTACAGGCATAATTTGTGCGTTGCATACGGCTCTACAATAAAATTGACCCTTACCCTACTACATTGAAGAAAGATAAAAAAAGAAAATCCATCAGACCTGGGGCGAATGGTAAATGATCAAAAGCCCATCGCTTCTTTCGGAGGATTTCAAAAATACTATGATGGCTCCGTTGCTGTATATATTTAATTTTGTTGCAATGGCCCAGTTCGCCAATCCCAAAGTTTCTTTTGATTCGATCAAAATCCTTGTTTTCACTTTCCTTTCATAAAATTTTTGTTAGAGGTCTCCCGGTGTGAAAACAAAAAAGTTTGTGACGCTGAACTGGATTCCCCGATAGATAAGAGAAAATCAGGAAATCCTTTTTATCTCGCTACTCTCTCGATAATCTAACATTTTGAAAAAAAAATTATCATATCGAATTCGAAGTGCCATGCTATTGTTACTTAATATTTATCTGGCGAAGGCATAGTCTTCTTTTTTCTTTCAAATAAAAACCTCATTGGCGCCAAGCGTGAGGGAATGCTAGACGTTTGGTAATTTCTCCTGACCAGGAGAAAAGATCATAGGCAGCTAACCCCATACTTTTTGTATGGACATTCGGTCGTACAAATTGCATAGTATCATAAATAACTATTCAGAGTATTACCCACCCCCAGGAGAGTTTGTAAACAAATAAATATCTTTTGTATCGTCCTCGATACTAAGATATACCATAAGACCAATAAGTTGATTCGAGATCTCGCTATCAGCCCCTTGGCCTAAAGTAATCTTTCTCGATAAAGTCGGTTGATTAGGGTAAGTTGTATCCGCCAGAACCGTACATGCACCTTTGATGCATACGGTTCAAAAATTGTGAAAAAAAAGAATCAATGTATAGATTCCAGTCCTCGTTCTTTTTATAGCTATAGCAGGGATTTTTCAAACTAGCAGAAAAGGACCTTTTATTCGATTTTTTCAATAAAGACTTGTTTTGACTCCTTTTCTTATAATAGAAAGAAGTCTCTAACTTCTCGAATTAACTTCTCATTGATACTTGTTCTTTCATCAGAGATTTAATGCAGATACGATGGTATTTTCTTGTTCTGAATGGGTCTCTTTCATCTTTTTAGGTTTATGCTCTACTCCGGGTAAAGATCTGCCCGATTTTGATTTGCACATATAGAACAAATGCCCCCTTACCATTTCTTTTTGTTATGAGTTTCTACTTTTTTTTCAATTCATTTTCATATTTTCCACCAAATATGGAAACAAATAGAAATATAGGAATCATATCAATTTACAAATTGGATTTTTTCATGGAGCACAGACCTTCATTTTAGATTAACCAAGCCAACATAAATTATTCTAATCTAATTTAGAATAGTATAACAAGATGAATATCCCCCAAATGGATCTAATTAAAGTGTCAGAGTTAGCGCTCCCAAAGAATTTTGACGATTCAATTCATCTTTCTTGGGCGAACCAGAGGAATCTCGATCAGGGGTAGAGAACGGGAAATCCCTTATGACCCGATAGATCTGACAAGTCGCACTATACGTCAATCCAAGATGCATCGTCTCTCCAGGAAGTCGGAAGGTACTTTTTGGAACACCAATAGGCATTAGTTGAAGGAAAAGAACTAAGTACTATATTTCACTTTGATGTGGAAACAGCCAAAAATCAGGTTTATTGTCTTTATAATATTTTCTTTTATTTTATCACCATAAATTAAGAAAAAATTCATAAAAGGGACAGGCTGAATAAAGTCAAGGAATTATTACCAATACAACCCTTATAAATAATGAATAAGAAATATGGACATATTTGCTCATAGAAAATGGTAAAAACTCCCCATTGCGTAATTAAGTACTTATCAGAGGTATAAAGGGAATAAAATCCTGCCCTCTCTTTTTGTTCCTACGAACAAGGGTGATTTCCCCAAGATTCTTTAATAGAATCCACCCTTGTTCTGAAAAAATCCACGAAACAGGGGAAGTCTATAGGATAGTCATAGTATATTCCAATGCAATAAAGTTACGTAGTGTCTATTTTTTTTTAGAAAGGGGTATTTTCCATGGGTTTACCTTGGTATCGTGTTCATACCGTTGTATTGAATGATCGGTAGGTTGCTTGCTGTTCATATAATGCAGCTCTGTGGTTGCTGGTTGGGCCCGGTTCGATGGCTCTGCCTGAATTAGCAGTTTTTGATCCCTCTGACCCTGTTCTTGATCAATGGAGACAGGGGCATGTTTGTTATACCCTTCATGACTCGTTTGGAATAACCAATTCTGGGGCGGTTGGAGTATCACAGGAGGACTGTAACGAATCCAGGTATTTGGAGTTACGAAGGTGTAGCTGGAGCACATATTGTTTTTTCCGGCTTATGCTTTTTGGCAGCTATCTGGCATTGGGTATATTGGGATCTCGAAATATTTACCGATGAACGTACAGGAAAACCTTCTTTGGATTTGCCCAAGATCTTTGGAATTCATTTATTTCTTTCAGGGGTGGCTTGCTTTGGTTTGGTGCATTTCATGTAACAGGTACGGTCCTGGAATGGGTGTCGATCCTTATGGACTAACCGGAAAAGTCAACCTGCTTAAATCCATCCGTGGGGCGTGGAAGGGTTTTGATCCTTTTGTTCCAGGAGGAATAGCTTCTCATCATATTGCAGCAGGTACGTTGGGCATATTGGCGGGGTTATTCCACCTTAGCGTCCGCCCACCACAACGTCTATACAAAGGGTTGCGTATGGGAAATATTGAAACCGTCCTTTCCAGTAGTATCGCTGCTGTTTTTTTCGCAGCTTTTGTTGTTGCTGGAACCATGGTATGGCTCAGCAACAACTCCCATTGAGTATTTGGTCCACCCTGTTTATCAATGGGATCAGGGGTACTTCAACAAGAGATATATCGAAGAGTCAGTGCCGGGCTAGCAGAAAATCAAATTTATCAGAAACCTGGTCTAAAATTCCACAGAAAAATTAGCTTTTATGGAATTGCATTGGCAATAATCACCAAAGGAGGATTATTCAGGCTGAGCTCAATGGATAACGGGGATGGAATAGCAGTTGGAGTGGATTAGGACATCCAATCTTTAGAGACAAAGAAGGGCGTGAACTTTTTTGTACGCCGTATGCCTACTTTTTTGAAACATTTCCGGTCGTTTTGGTAGACGGCGATGGAATTATTAGAGCCGATGTTGTTCCTTTTTAGAAGAGTAAGTCGAGAAGTATAGTGTTGAACAAGTGGGTGTAACTGTTGAATTCTACGGTGGTGAACTCAATGGAGTCAGTTATAGCGATCCTGCTACTGTGAAAAAATATGCTCGACGTGCTCAATTGGGTGAAATTTTTGAATTAGATCGTGCTACTTTGAAATCTGATGGTGTTTTTCGGAGCAGTCCAAGGGTTGGTTTACTTTTGGACATGCTTCATTTGCTACTTTTCTTCTTCGGACATTTGGCATGGTGCACAGAACCTTGTTCAAAGTGTTTTTGCTGGTATTGACCCAGATTTGGACGCTCAAGTTGAATTTGGAGCATTCCAGAAACTTGGAGATCCAACTACAAGAAGACAGGCAGTCTGATACAATATTCCTTTTGGGTCTATTTTTTTGATATTAAGGGTTAGGGTACTGCGAGGTGAATCACCGCTTTTTTTACTCTTGTTCTTTCTTTATCCGGGGGACTATCCCCATAAAAAAAAATTAAAATAGGTATGGAAGCTATAATTGTAAACCACGATCGAATCTGAAACATTGGTTTATACATTTTCTCTTAATCTCGACGCTAAGGGATCATTTTTTTCGCTATCTTTTCGAGAACGCCTACAATTTCAACTAAAAGATGCGATGATTTTCATTATTGCAATTGAGTAATAAGCTTAAATGGCCCAGGAAGCTTGTTACTTCAACTAATCTATGTTCCTCGAACGGATCTCTTAGTTGTTGAGAAGGTTGCCCAAAGCGGTATATAAGGCGTACCCAGTAAAACTTACAAGTAAACCAGATATAAAGGTAGCATTAGGGTTGCTGTTTCCATTATTATATAATTTCAAGACCTCAATGAATCTATCCTTAAGATCGTTTATTTAACGGAATGGTATACAAAGTCAACAGATCTCAAATGAATACAATAGGATTTATGGCTACAAAAACTGTTAGAGAACAGTTCTAGATCTCGTCAAAACGAACTAATGTGAGGTTTATTAAACCCTTGAATTCAGAGTATAGTAAAGTAGCTCCTGGGTGGGGAACGACTCATTGATGAGTCACAATGGCCCCTATTTGCGGTATTTCTATCTATTATTTTAGAGATTTATAATTCTTCCGTTTTATTGGATAGATTTTAATGAGTGTGAATTTATAAGAACGAACTCAAAAAGTATAAGCTTTTGAATACAAAACGAATCTCAGTTTATGGCTCATTCTATTTTGTTAGCTCGATCGTGGAATTTGCTTTGTTTCTATTTCCGGAATATGAGTGTGTGACTTGTTAGAATTGATCCTATTGATAGTACAGAAGAAATCGGTCATCTTGATAAATGGTTTCTTCGTCGGATATTGATTTGATTTTTTAGTATGGAACACAGGAATATATGAAATAGATTCAGAAAAATTTAGAACTATGATTCATACTTAATATTCAGACCTGTGTCTGTCGGACTCCAAAAATTAAAAAGAATTCGAATTTATAAATAGTATAAATAGAAAAAGATTTCTCTTTTGATCAAAATAATAGAAAAAGAATTTTAAAAGAAGACAAACTTTTCTTTTCATTTTAGTTATTCTGGCCATTTATGGAATAGGTGATGATCCGGTGGTTCTTACTCAGAATCGCTTGGCTGATTTTTATTGAATCATCGTGAAACATGGTATGAATCCTGAGGTTTTAATCAATTCATAGGGTCTTAACAAGAGAATTCCTATTGATAATTAATAATAAAAAATACACGATAATAAAAGCCACATTACACAAAACAAAAACCAATTAACGAAGAAATAGGAAAAGAGAGATTCAAGAGGCCATAACATAAGGGTTAACATAAAAGAAAGATTGCTGAGCCAACTTGATATTGATATTTTGTTTGGTATTATCACCACCAAAGAAGAGCTTTCAGTTTTTCTTCTTCCCTACGTTCAGAAAGATGAGATCAAATTCATAAGTTTTGTAACTTGCTATTACATATCCGTTGCAACTAATTATTTGGGTGTTTTGCCAGGCTGTGCAGAGATAGAAAGTCTCATGCTCCACCGAGTTCTCTTAGAGGGGGGAGTCCCACCTATCTCAATAAAGTCTATGATTGGTTCGAAGAACGTCTCGAGATTCAGTCGATTGCAGATGATATAATAACTAGTAAATACGTTCACTCCTCACGTCAATATATTTTATTGTTTAGGGAATTACGCTTACTTGTTTTTAGTACAAGTGGCTACAGGGTTTGCTATGACTTTTACTATCGATCCGACCGTTACTGAGGCTTTTGCTTCTGTTCAATACACATAATGACTGAAGCTAACTTTGGCTTTAGTTAATCCGATCAGTTCATCGATGGTCAAAGCCGTATGATGGTGCTGTGATGATCTGCGTCTTTCATTGTATCTCACCGGTGGATTTAAAACCTCGCGAATTGACTTGGGTTACAGGTGTAGTTTTGGGTGGCCAATTGACCGCATCTTTTTGGCGTAACTGGTTGTTATTCCTTACCCGCCAGGACCAAGTCGGTTATTGGGCAGTGAAAATTGTAACAGGTGTACCTGAAGCTATTCCTTTAATAGGATCACCTTTGGTAGAATTATTGCGCGGAAGTGCTAGTGTGGGACAATCTACTTTGACTCGGTTTTATAGTTTACACACTTTTGTATTGCCGCTTCTGACTGCCGTATTATGTTAATGCACTTTTCAATGATACGTAAACCAGGCATTTCTGTGGTCCTTTATAGAGAAGATATATCGTAGATATTTGTGATCAATCATTTTTTTACTTTTTTCATTTGGAGGAGGTATAATAGTATTTCATTGCTAAAATATGGATTATTTTTAAGAATAAGACATCTATTTGGACATTTCCCTTCAACTCGCCTCTTTTATTTGACATGAAGAGTTGAGGGGAATTTTCCTAGAAAATGGATTATGGGAGTGTGTGACTTGAACTATTGATTGGTCTATGTAGATATATGTCCCTACCACATTGGAATTCACAACCAAATATGTCTTTGTTCCAACCACCGCATAAGACCTATAAGGTGGATAGGCTGAGATTTCATGAGAGAGAGAATCTTTTCTATGATCAGATCCGAATCATGTTGTACATGAGCAGGCTCCGCAAAATCCAGTATAGTATGCTAAGTGAAATATGTTTTTGTCTTCACTTAATTTTAAAATTCAGAATGAAAATACAATATAGTAAATCCCATTTCCTCCTGCATTGACACGGTTTATAATACTATCGAGTGAAACAAGGATCTAAAGAAGTGAAGGCTGGACTATATTAGTAACAAGTAAACCCTTCGTGTGTATTTTCCAATCTTTTTTTAGAGGAATAAATACAAATCGTAAGGTCTGAGACGGCCCAGAAAGCGCTTAACCATATCATGATCAACTTTGTAAGCCTACGCCTACTTGGGTATTGAGTATTTTTTTGTAAGAACTGAATCCTTTGTAACGGGTAGTTTTCAACTCTACCTGTCCGTTACAAAGGATTCAGTAAACCCTAACTACATTGAACCATTCATGTATGTGTGAATATAGGTAACATATTTCTATTTTATATGTACTTTTGGTTCTTTTGATTCTTGCTCGAGCCGGATGATGAAAATCATCATGTCAGTTCACTCGAGGATGGATCACCAAAATTACTATCCCAATAACTTAAAACCAGACTTGAATGATCCTGTATTAAGAGCAAAAATTGGCTAAAGGGATGGGTCATAATTATTACGGAGAGCCCGCATGGCTAACGACCTTTTATATATTTTTCCAGTAGTCATTTAGGTACTTGCCGTGTAACGTAGGCTTAGCAGTTTCTAGAACCATGTGATTGGCGAACCGGCAGATCCGTTTGCAACTCCTTTGGAGATATTACCTGAATGGTATTTCTTTCCCGTATTTCAAATACTTCGTACAGTGCCCAATAAATTATTGGGTGTTCTTTTAATGGTTTCAGTACCCGCTGGATTATTAACAGTACCTTTCTTAGAATGTTAATAAATTTCAAAATCCGTTCGGCGGTAGTAGCGACAACTGTTTTTTTGATTGGTACTGTCGTTTCCCTTTGGTTAGGGATTGGTGCAACATTACCTATTGATAAATCCCTAACTTTAGGTCTTTTTTAAATTGATTCAATTGTGAAATAACACGACGTGTGTATCTAGGGAATAGTCGCTTTAAAGTGAATTCTCCCTAGATACATTTATCTATTCAATTAAATTGAATTAACAATTTCATTCTGAATGGATTTGGATAAATT
>JADFUC010002014.1:0-33971 GCA_019722365.1 Lithospermum erythrorhizon | reverse complement strand
AGTTACGTATTGCTGATCGATCATTGTGGTCCGATGACTACAAATTCGTTGTTCTATCCAATATAAGAACGTCTCCACTCAAGAATCATTACATTCTAAATCCAAGCATAAGAGTAGGTTTTGGACCATAATGCCTAGAAATAAAACATCAGAAAGTATCTTGATCAGCATTTGTTTTGTAGAAGCTACAGAGAAGTAGTACTTATCTCATCAAAGTACCTTACGACTTACTTTAAATCAAAGAAGTCATCAAGGGTAATGATTATGTGTGAATGGCATACATGTCCTTTGTTGTATGATTACAGGAGAATGGTATACATGCAAATGGCAAAATATTGCGTGTGATTCATTTAAAAGCGAGGCCGTGGATATGATTTCATGGATTATATCGCGCATCAAGACTGCTTCGAGGCAAAGTAATAGCTTGAAACTCTCGCAACTTATATCGCTTGATTTATGTGGTTCGTCGGCACCGGTTATATTTCCTCAAAGTGGTCTTGTTCAAGACTATCAGATTTCTGGGCCTCATTTCGACACTTCTTGGTATGTCCGCGGGGTCTTGCCGTAAGGCGTCATGACGATTAATGAAGACGCTTTTAATATGGGCTTTAATATTGCTCGAGTACAGAATGGGGTCGGAGTTATGCGGACTTTGGCGCCTTGGAGCACAGGAGGCATCTGGGACATCATTGCGTTGAAGCGACTCTTCCTCGGCGATACGTGACGCCATTGGCCTTATCCTTAGTGTATAAGTGCGGCTGGCATTATACTTAGCCAGATAAGGTTATTTTATACTTGTATAAGTGCGGTTGGCCTTATACTTGTGTATAAGCTGCCGTTGGCCTATAATTCGGTATAAGCGCGTTTAGCCTTATACTTCTGCATAAGCGTGTGATTATCGATTGGTCCATTCCTCGCTATGGGATGATCGGTTATTAAGCGCATTGGGAGGTTGGTATAGTTGCAGGATAGATCGGCTAGTTCGATGAATGTAGTTATATTTGCCGAAGTCCCCGAGTTATTGTCAAAGGACAGGTCTTTAACAAACTCCTCATTATATCTTGTATGCTGATTTTTGGAATTATATATAGTCTATCGGGGTAGTCTCGATATATGTTTTATCTGGTATTTATGTATCACCGACTCGTCTGCATGGTTTAAGTTCACCCTCGTTAAGTTTTCGTTTATGCTCGCGGCTTACACTTTTTGCTTACGGCATTTCATTTAAAGCAAGTCGACAAAGCGGCGTCGAGCCAAAGAGGTCAGTCGGAGAATTTGTACCGAGTGGCTGTGATGAGCATCGTATGGCCGAGATCCATGTTGTCAACTCCATTTTTGATTGTCAGATTTTCTCCTTTTCAAACTTTAGTTCTGCTTTAGCTGGCTTTAGAATCAAAAACATTATTTATTCTCCATTGTAGCCTCTCACGCAAGATTACCGCTTTCGATATGTTGTGTATATATATATGGGTCAGGTTGGGTTGATATCACCTACTTGATCAGAAATTTTAAAAAATCAAGTTTAAATTGAGAAATTTAATCAGAATCAAATTTTTGGATGAAACGAGTAGTTTTAAACTAAGTCGCCCATCGCGCGTGACCCCTGCAATTGGGGATTAGAATGACTCACTCAGTATGTGCCGACCACGCATGGTCGCCAAGCAATTTTGGTATCAGAGCCAGTTTCAAATTACTGGGTTATCTCTGGTCGTTGCAATATTATTTCGAAATGTCATGAAAGGTGTCTTTTGTTGAAAAGAAAAAAATAATCTTATTAGCCAACCGAGGCATTCCTTCTTCCTAAGACGTTTATGGCGAGATGAGACCCTCAAAGGAGTGTCTGTGGCGTGTTGTTATGAGGCCGAATTTCGAGTAAGCTGTTGACCAAGCCAAGTAGATCCTCCGAAGCTCTGTGTCTCACCAAGAGCAAAAGCTTATCGAAGCTTATCCGATACGAAGTCCATTTTTGAGCCATGGACAAGTGGGCTAGACAGTGAATTTGCTACTTATGATTTCAATGAGCAGCGCATTTGATCATGGAGAACCTGAGCGCCTTTTGATCATGGTAGGAGTATCTGTTTCCTCGGGAGCGAGCTTTGTTGAGCTTTTTTCGAGAATTATTTCTTAGAGACCCACATGGCGTGCCTCAGAGTTTAGCTGGCTGACGCAGGTCTGTATAGTCGTGAGTGGAGTACGAGACAATTCAAAGATATGCCGACTACTTCCCCATGCTTATCCGCAGAGCGAAGAGGATCACTAAAATTGTGGGACGTGGCCGACGCGAGAGACACACCAGATCTCACTAATGGTTTTTATTTAGCTTCCATGTGCGAGAATGCAATTCCTAAAGCATGGAAACGGAGTTAGCCGAGCCATGCAGGCGAAGGATCAGCAGAGCTTCACCTGACATTCAGCCCGTAGGCCTACCAGCTCTAGAGTTCATAGAGCAGACTGACCAGAGTCAGTTCCGGCAAGAGTTACTTCTCGGCTTCTCCCAAGTAGCCGGGCCTCGTAGCTATTCCACCACCTTCGCACTGGCGCCTCGCGAGATCCGGCGCGGGTCGTAGTGGGGCCTTCCCAAATTGTAGAGGTATCCGCAGTTACCGCTGTGGTCAGACAAGCACAAAGTAGACATGAGAGGGCGGTCATATGTTACCGATGCCAGCAGTACCAGACAATCAAGCGGCGGTTTCCCCAAGGGAGGCATAGTGCTTTTCAAAGAGTCAGCTTTCAAAATGCTGCAGGCGGGACGCAGAAGTCGTGGCTGAGCCGATTCACACAGAGAGTTTCAGATAACATGGAGCTGAGGACCTCAGAGGAGCGCCGCTGGCAAAGAAATGGCCGAGTCGGCCGAGGCCGATTCATGCTGCTACTCATCAGAGTATAGATATCCCAGAAAGCTTATTGTACATTATTTCCGTATTTATATATCGAGTGCCAGGCGTTGTTTTGATTCTAGAGCTACGATTCTTTATTTCATAGTTTTATTTCACATTATCCGTGATGTCAGGTTTACTTGCCCTGTTCAACTTGGAGATTATGACACTGAGGAGTGCCTGGCCGCGTGTTGGGACTTCAAGATGTAGGATCGCCCCTTTGGAATGAAGGCCGGCTTGTTGTCTGCTGATTTACTTCCATTTGAGCTTTTTGATTTGATTCATTCGTGGATAGGATTTTGCTGGGAAACACGTCAGAATCATCGCCACGGAAGGAGATTACTTTGTGGCCTTTTGGGAGACCAGATATTCCATTTCAAGGAGAGCAGATGATTATTTTAGTTGGGGACAAACATTTAGAAAGATTCAAATGGTGTGTTGGCCTCGGGATATGTGGTTGACGGGAGTATAAGAGAATGCAACAGTAGCTAGAGTGATGCGCAATAAGAGAGAGTTCAAGGATGTCTTTCCTGAGATTCTACCGTCGCTAGTATCGTAATTTCCTATCAGGTTATTCTCGCTAATGTGCACAATTTCTTCCGCCGCAGATCGATAGCTCCACTGAAAGCATGTGAATCATGGACTCGCTTATAGGAGTTGCGAGAAATATATCAATTATTTCCTGAAAAAGATATATTTTATATCAATTATGCATAGTTGAAGATTATTAGTAATTCGACATCGTAATAACCCGTCTGCATTAATATTACCGTAATAGCATACTAGTTGCTCGGTGGAGTATTTCGAGGATAAATCAAAAATTCCTCTCGTTGAATAGCCAGCAGCAACGAATCGGCCTGGCCAGTAAAGTATTTCGATATTTAGAATTCAAGTTGTAATCGACGGTAATTATATTAGTCAGGGGTGGCAATATAATTTGAGGTAGAAATGTTAATGTTTAAAGTTGGTTGTCGAGACAAGTTAAAACGGTGAGGTATCGATCGAATAAACCGCTCGGATTGCTCACTGCTTGGATCAAGGCTCAAACTTACTAACCTAACATAAGCCCAAACTAAAAACAAAAACCCACTCCTTCCTCTCTGGCGACGATTTAGCCGTGACTCTTCTTCCCCTTTATTTTTTTTTCGATTTTCTCCCATCTTAAGTAGGTTTGACCAGCAATTTTCGGAGAGTTTCTCATTGTCCTCTTCGCTTCAAGGTAAAAAAAAGGTTCCATTCATGGAATATTTTGGGAGACGCCTCGAGTCTAATTTTTATAATTTTATTTTATTGGCCTGAATTATTTTTGGGCTCCCAAATTATTCTCGAAAGTTGAAATTATGTGTTTCATGGGAATTGTGATGTTTTTAAAATATTGACTTTTTGGATTTTTATAGGCTTAGATTATAATATAAGAGCCGAATTTATAATCTAGTTATTTGGGGTGTAATGTGTTTTTAAGGCTGAGTTGACTTTCTAGCCGATTTTTGGGCTGACTTTTCGAAATAGAGAGTACAAAATATGTTATTGACCTTTATCAAGGGGATTGCTTTGAGGTGGACATGAAAGAAGTTATGTTGATGAAATATATGTCAAAATTAGTTTATTAGATTTCTCAGAGAAGAACGGCTTCAGATTTGAGAGGTCGTTAGAAATGGTTTGATTAGTTGGTGCTGGGATATATCATCGATTGAAATTGGTTGAAAATGTTAGTATTTTGCTATGTGTCATTGATTATGGATGCATTTCGAATAGTTGGAAATTGTCATTTTAATAGTCTTCGAAACATGTGAGCAATCTATACTTAAGTAGTTAATTCTATAAATCTCAAAATGGGCCAAAAAGTCATAAATTTAATTGAAGATGCGGGTTAAAATTGTCGCGAAGAGATCAAGTTATTTCCTGTTTTGATTAGACGCTAACGGGGAAAGGCACTTGATCTATCGTACTAGACGCTCTTATTGCTAACCAAGTAGTACTTATCTCACAGTGCCACTTTTACGCATCTCTCACTTAAAATCGCAGAACATGCTGTCAGTGGTATTTGACATGCAGTAACGGCATACATTATGTCATAGTTTGATTAAGTAGAATGGTATACGGTAATTGTTGACAATTATGCTGATCCATTCAGTGGAGCCATGTTATGATGCGTAAGCCAAGATTGCTCGAGGTAAGTACTAACTTAAACTCCCAAACTTATGTTCTTGTGTTCTGGTGGCCTGGGCGCATTTCGATTTCAGGCCTGTCACCACAGATTTTCTAGTTTTTATCTGTTGGCCTCTTGCTGGCAATTTTAGTATTTTTGGCCTCATTTAGCCAAGTGATTGATTTATGACTCGAGATGTTTTAGTGGCTTGAGAGTCAGTCAGAGTAGAAAGTAGATATATTGTGGTGAGTTGGGTTGGAGTGTGGTGACTTCTTTGGAGGCGACTTGAGTTTAGAAATGCGACCCCAGTTGAGATGATTAAAGGTCAAAGGCTCTCCCTTCCTCGTTATGATATTTATATCAGTTTTATAATTAGTGTATAGTCATGGCTTGGGCCTTATACTTAGTGTATAAGTGCGGTGTGCCTTATGAATTTCAGTGGTAGTGTCAGTTTGTATTTAGAGAAATACAAGTTATCTTATACTTTGTGTATAAGTGCGGTTTGGGCCTATATCTCAAAGATAAGTGCTGTTTGGCCTCATACTCTCGGTATATGCTGTGTGATTTATCGATTGGTCCATTCTTGTAGTAGACTATCAGAAGCATACATTAGAGGTTCAAAGAGAAGTCATGTAGGATATTTACATGATTTAACCATGACTAGAGCATAGTCGCTGCTGGTGCTCCTGAGTTCTTTGCCATATTAAAGTGTATCGAAACTTTCTATTATATTGTGTTCGACTTTTCGAATTATGTCAGAGTGACCTTAATGGGGAAGCCTGATATAAATACATATTTATTCATATTTTTAAGTGTATCATTTGACTCGTTCAGATGGCTAAAGCTTCACCCCCCGTTATGCTACGAAGCTTTCTTTGCATACCTTTTTTCGCTTTGACGGCATTTCTCATTTGTGCCAGTCACAAAGGCGGTTGAGCCAAAAGCGTCGTCGGGAGTGAGTTCGTGTCGAGTGGCTAGTGAGCATCTAAAGTAACAGATCCTCATGCCTCATTTTGACGTGTTGTCAACTCATTTTATTGTTATTTTCTTTTTTAAATATGAGTCCTCGTCGGCAGTCATTTTGCAACTGAATACAAGATTTATTCTCCGTTGTAGCCTCATTTACATTATCGTTTTTCAGGGATATATCGTGGTATATATATATGGGCTCTGTTTACATATCACTGATTTATCAGAGATTTTAAAAACTGCTTTTAAATTATAAATTTAATTGTAATCAAATTATTTAACGAGTAGTTTTTAAAATGAGTCGTCCATCGGGGTACAGGACCTCGATGTTCGACTGTATGACTCTCACTCAAAGTGCCGACCAAGTGGTCATGTTACACATATATATATATATATATATCAATTCATTTTATTAGAATATTCTGGTCGTGATATTGATTGATCATATTGATTATTTCCTTTCTTTAGTAGTATTTATTAAATCCATGCCAAGATTTATTTTTGCATATATATATATATATTATAAATGGAAATGGGATATACTGGACATGACCTAGTTTCAGAAGTTTTTTAAATAATGTCTGCGAACCGTCATTTGTTGTAAACCGCTGAGCTTGATGATATTTATTTCACCGGCGTTTGCTGCGTCTGCAGCTGAAAGCAGCAACAAAACGCATCGTCAGCGCATCGGGGAGGCGCCAACAGAACCCAGCGTAAGCAGCAATGCCAGCACGAAATAGCCAAAGTCAAGGCCCTGCGTATTACCCTTTGCAAAGTGCTGTACTGGTCTATTTATATTTCATCAGTTATTTACAGTATGCAAAATTAATTGTAGGCGCAGAAGGGAAATAATATGCCAAATAATATCAACAGTCATTAATCTTCAACATAATTTATAAAGTATCAAACGTTAATTTAAAGGTCCAACGTATCACTTAACATCTAATTCAGCACACCATGACGCAGTAGGTGCATGAAGTCGCTGATATCGAATCTACTCCACCAGAATGGGTCAGCCCCTAATTTTTAAGATCATCAACATACATGTACACTAATCACCAATCAAGAGTAAATCGCAGTTTTCATTTGATATTAATAATAATAATACTTTAGTCCATCGTGGCGAACTACCACACCAAACACATCATTAACATAAACATACATCAAAACAACACAAAATATAGTCTCCACAATACATCATAATAGTAGTAATGGTCACACACGAATTTCACACAAATATCTAAATTTCAGAAAATATAACAAAGAGGAAACAATAAGAGAAGGACCGCTAGATTCTATGCCACCACCGGCCATACCTACGATCTTATTCACAACGAGAAATCAAAGAAACCTCTACATCTAAATGCCGCTTCAAAGAGACGGGGAGTGTTAATAAACTATAGGTGGAATACAAATACTATTTAATGATATCCAACACATATAATCATACTTATATGCAAGACATATGTATAAACATTAATAAGACTACTCAAATGAACAAATTACTTCCCAAAATTACATAGCAAACCTCTTACGCACACTTCATCAGTAGCACTCATGCATATATTCATAACCATCAACAAATCTAGACAATCGTATATTTGGCCCAAATAAAAACACAATCAATAAAGGCAGAACTAACAAATACATAACATCAAAACCTCCGCCATTCACATCCATCTACCAACCACATCCACCAATACACACATCTCCCAACACACATATATATATACATCACAATTCTTCCCAACTGAGGCCACTCCCATCAATATGCATATCACACCAAACATTCCCCGTCAGAAAGTAATTTCTGCTGTATACATATCATTTCACCCAAATCAACCAAAGAAAAAAATACACAGCACCAACTACAAACAATACGTAGAGCCACACGCAAACACACGCTCACACACAACACTAGTAGTATGGGATCACAACAACTACAAATAACTACAACATCAATCTCAATAACTCAATATACATTCCTAACATAACCACAATGACAAACACACAAAATATATAACCATAATATATATGAGTTCCTTTATCAGAGATTTGTACTCACCTTCAGTAACTATTAAAGATAGTCCATAAAGTTCGGGGCTCAACCTCTATCCAAAGAAATTATATACGTTTATTTTACTCTTCGCTTAATAACTTCCCTTTATATCTATTAAAATCCCAAATAAAGATGTTAAAATATAATCCAACCATCCTAGTATAATGATCCTAGTTCAAAATAAAGTTTTGTCCAACAAACCGCCTGAATATTTTGTATAGCAAAAAATATACTTTCTACCATTTAAATGTAGATTATTATTATATTCATGATTCATATTCAAATATCAAGTCAACTTTAAAATTTTATTTGGAATATCTTGTGTTTCATACCTTTCAAGGTTTTGAAAGATACAATCTTGTATTTATAATCTCTAAAAGAATAGTTTTGATTTAAATATCATTTCTAGTCATCGAATCACCAAAAATAGTAAACAAGTTTTAGAAATTTTAAATGTTAGTCGAATGTAATTTACAATATCTAGTTCCAAAGAAAATACTCTATTAAATTATTTTATAAAATATATATATTTGTTTCATTTGTATATCATTTCTACCATGAATTTAAAATTTTAAGTATCAACACAAAACAACTTCAAAATCAAAAACCTCTCTTACATAAAGCTAATTCCATATGACAACACTTTACTTAAAAATAGAATTTTACTATTTTGGAACATATGTACTATATATTTCTATTTCTTATATTAATAAAAAAGAGATTAAATAGGAAGAAAATCAAACCTATACATAATAATATAGCTATCCTCAATGATATACTAAAAATCTTAATATATCGGTCATAACAAAAATATGATTCCGAGTCTACCATAAACTAAGCATAAAGATTCAACTTGTCATAATATTCATTTTTTAGCTTTCCAAATTAAAGTTGTTATAAGAAGAACATTTTCCAGATGTTAGTGTAGACATGAAAGACGAGTTTGAATATTTAATATATATCTGGGATGCTAGATGATCAGAACAACTCTTAGCTGAAATTGTTTTTATTTTTTACAAGACAAAGAAGCAAAAAAAAAAAAATTGGTGATGGAAATGATGATGATGCTCACTAAATAGAGAAGAAAAGGACAAGGATCTCAAGATATTTACAAGTCAGTTATCTTAATAGAGTAGGTTTTAGGGTCCCATTAGTGCTAAGTTGTATTTCCATCTTAAGTTGCTAATTTAACAAATGACTTTAAATATATTATTATCTGTAGGAAAATACTACTCATTTAATACTTGTCTCATGATATCTATTTTATTACGAAAGATTTATACTATCTCCCATTCCACCATCAAAATGATATATTCTCTATTTTAATGTCTAAGCTGCAACGGGTTATTTCCAATCTACCTACCTTAATAAAATTTCGTCTCTGAAATTTACTCACAACTTACCTGCCCTTCTGCTTTCTCAGCAACTTAAACCTTACTTGCTATCAAGCATAAGTTATATCACATTGCCCAACCTCATAATAAATCACACGCTAACACATATTGTATTTCAGTCTTGAATAACTAACCTTCTATTTCGGTGATTGGATATCGACCAAGCAACATCCTCCTCTCGCCCCCACGTAGTTTCCGCTTCGTTGGTTTCACCCACAACACCTTCACTACGGCCACAACTTTATTTTGCAACACTTTTTCCTTTCGATCGAGAATATTCACCGGCTTCTTCATAATCGGACGCCACTCTAGGATATGGATTCATCCGAATATACTTCCTCCATCATGACATGAAACATTACATTATGAATTTTCTCCACTCAAGAAGCTAAACGATAAAGCTCACTGACCAATCTATCCAAAATCTCATAATGACGACATGTCAATTCTTAACTTCCATTTCTTCCCAAATCTCAACACAATTTTCCGTGGATATCCTTATGAACACTTTGTCACCAATTTCAAACGTTAAATCTATTTTAGACGATCCGCATACATCTTTTGTCTATCTGCGCCCACTTTCAAGTGTTGTTGTATCAATTTTTATTCTTTCCACCAACTCCGAATCCATATATTTTTCTATCTCCTATCTATTCCAACAAATTGAGTCTCGCATATCGCCTCAAATGCAGCCATCTCAATACCGTACGAAGCTATTATTATACGCAAACTCCATCTTGTGCAACTAATCATCCCACTGTGAAAAAGTTCAACACACAAGCCCTCAACATATCCTCCAATATTTGAATCATTACATCCGATTGTCCATCCGACTGGGGATGAAATGATATACTCAAATTAACCTTCGACCCCATCGTGCTCTTGAAATCTTTTCCAAAATCTTGAGTTTAATCTAGCATCTTGATCCGACATAATGGATACCTGAACTCCACGCAATCGCACACCTGATCAACATACAACCTCGCTTTAACCCGTCAGATCATAGTCGATGATTTAAAGAATTACGTAATATTTGCCTATCAGTCACCATCATTCTTTTCTCAACGCCTCGGAAAATTCAAAACAAATCCATCGTGATATGCTCCCTAAGTCCACTTTTGGAATAGGAAGGTCAGTAAAGAACTACGCTGATGTCTGTTCATTTTCATTGTTGTAAAGTCGACATTTGGGAGTACAAACTCGAAATTTCTTTCATCTGGGGCCACCAATAGATTGTTCTAAATCTCGATACATCTTGTACTAATTTGATGCATATTATAGGAGCATTATGAGCTGGCCCAAATCTCCCTTTAACTCCCGGTAGTAAGGCACGCACAATCTACTCATGCATCAGGCTCCATCATCTCACCCCCAAAGTCCCGATTCCATTTCCGCTTTTTCACTTCTTCAATTCTTTCGCAAATTACCTTTTTCTGCCACTGAGTATTCGATCAAGAAGAACCTATTTAACCTTATTTGCCCAACTACCATCAACTCCTACTCCAAAATTAACACCAAGTTGTTTCATTTCATTCACGGGCCTTAACCATTCCCTTACGACTTAATGCATCGCCACTACATTCGCCTTTCCAGATGATACTCAATGGAAACACCCGCCGATAAACTCAAGCTTAAGTAACCACAAACCAAAGGTCTGTAACCCATGAAGCAACGAGAACTCAGGCCAAATTTCAATAACATACATACTGTGCTAAGCGGTCGCGTAGACCATTCTTCCTATCATCCTGTGAACTTCCCGCAGTCGACTTCCGTGACCTAGCTCTCCGCACAATGCGACACTTTTCAATCCTTCCTAGCTCCTCCCCTTCAAAGAACCTCGGGATTAAGAGGAACCCTGGGCCTTGCCAAGAAACTTTTTCTAAACTTCTGCCAAGTTTACCAAATGTAAGGAGTAGAAGTTTTAGTCTTACCTGTGTCTGCCTCAAGATTCGTGATCATCTTACGCAATTGCTTAGAGATAACTCAAACTTCAGAATATTAGTCTTACTAAACTCCAGAGAATTTGTCCGAAGACTTCAGACGAGATCCATGCCCAGCCTGGGAGACACCGTGCCCGTGGCGCCGAAAGTAGACGTCGTGACCAAGCTAATCATTTTTTAACGATAATGGTGGTTGAAGTCATTCATTCCCCAAGATGCTATCCAGCTTAATGCAGAGCGCCAGACAAAGGTCATATCTCTCGCTTTAGCTTCCCTTTCGAATAATTCCTGTCACGGTATATGTCATATGTCGCCACCTTTCATATTGAATCCGGAACGAAGGTTCCATATTGCAAAGATGATTGATTGACATCCACAAAGATCGTACTAAGGGGATTCCTTTTCCTAATACGGGAGGCACTATCGTTAGGTTTCTGAGGAACCTTATCGTTTCAAAGATTTATTCGGGGCCCTCTCTGCTCGAGAATGATTCTCGGCTCGAGACCACTGTCAAATTTGTACTGCTGCACTTTCATTGAAGGAAGCCTTTAGGTGGAGCAGCAATAGCGTATCATATTAATTCTACAAGAATAAGTAAATAAAATGTAATCAAGAACTATCATGCTAAAAACACTAAAATAAATTAAAGTAAATACTAATAATTCAAATCTCACGAACATATTAGTACTCAAGACTCATTATACTTAAATTCAAATGTAAACACGCATACATTTTGAATCTAGTATAATAAATAGTAGGTTAACAACCACCATGTAGAACTACATAACTTCAGGTCACTATCATCACATCTCTACAAGATGCTACCTAACATTTGCATTCGAAATCAAGTTAAGCATACCAATTAAACCACAAAAAGCTATTTGATCGACTATCCAAAGCCCACAACGTTAGTGTTTAAAATCACTTCAACATGATCCATCATTACATAAAAAAATGCAAACATCAGAACACCGCCATCACAAATAAGGCCCAATCGACGAATTGGATCGCATAAATCTAAATCATTATACTTCATCATGGGGTTTTAATTTCATGAGATTATTACTTTGTTTCTCATTTATTCACGATACTAAGAGACTAAGCAATACAATGAATACGAAAAATAAAACAAGTGAATGCACATTCAAGCAGAGCAACATAAGTCCCAATTCTTGTATCTTGTACTGATCCAACTGAAACCACCAAGTAACACTCATCGCTAAACGATCTTTCAATATCTTCACTTTTGTTACAATATTTATATACTAACCCATCTTAGACAAATAAGACGTCAGGATAAAATATTAGTAAATAAATAAATACAAGAAAATATGACTGTGGGCGTCATTTCATAAACATTACGGTTCGCAGACTGAAAATAAAATAAATGGGCCATATATCTATATACTCCATTCCAATCACCATTACAAAAATAGGCACTTTATTAAATCATATAAATGAACTTAATAAATATTTTAAATGTCATTGAAAAATGCATGTTTGTAATTATCAAATTGGGTTCAATCCATGTAATTACACATATTAAAAATTAATTAATATAACTCACTATCATACACATGTCAATTCAATAATTATTACCAATAATTATTAAACTAGTAGCATATTATAGAAAAGATAGTCATAAAGAAAGAGCTTTGTGCAGTTATAATGAGATTGTTACTCATAATTGTTATATCACTTTTAAATTAATGAAGTTATTAGAATATAGCCGAGAAATTGTCTAATTGTCATCACATGATTAATTATTAATCAATTAGGTGATTAAAATCACTAATAATCAATAAAACCGAAATATAACTATCTATAATTTTTAGAAAACCTAAATATGAATAAATTAGAAATTAGGGTTTTCAAATTAGGTAAGCAAAAGGAAAGTTTTATTATTGCCTTATTAAGGCCTAGAATATCATCACAGACCGTCAGTCCTACTGTCATTTTATACTGCAATCGGCCCGATCCAACACCGGACGCTACCAGTAGGCCGCTGGTGCTCTGGCCGGCCGACTTACGCAAGTAAATAATCCCATATTTAACTCGGTTTTTCTGATTTAATTTAATTGCTTAGGAAGTCATTTTGGGAGGCTTTACGACTTTTCAAATTTATGAAAAATTTAACACGTTAAACTTCATAATTTTTTGAAATAAATTATCAGTCGCTCATTAAAATAAATTTTTCATATTTACCTATTAACTAAATGTACCGTAAATCTCAAAATTATTTTGAGGAACTTAGAAAATCCAAAAAAAATATGAAATTTAATGAAGATCTCTACGGGTTATCCGGTTCCATAAGAAATTATTTTTGTAATTTGACAATTTTTACAAGCCTCCCAAACACGCTTTACAAACCATTTTAAAACAAAACCAATTAAATCGCCCTTTTAATTTATGAACAAAATCCATGTTAACAAAATATGATAATACATCATCATAAATCAGAATACTACGCAGAAATCAACAATCAAGAATATGGTGATTTATTCACTATATTTATCAATTAAATATATGAACGTTAATTAATCAAATAAAATTGATGAAAACAAACAAGCATAAAATAATCAATGCAAAAAGAACTTAATTTGCCTCATGACACCGATGGAAAACTCTATGGATATAATGGCATAAATACAAATACATAGATTCGTGTGGGATCCTAAAGTGCTTACTGCTATCATTTAAAATACACACAATACACAAATATATAACAACAGAGTACTTACAATACAATGAAAGTACTTCACCAATAACTACACGCCCAAATTCACAATGAATTTGATTTCTAAGCTCCTTTGGTTGAAGGTTAATTGCATGATATATCTAGTCGATCCATCTGCGAGAGGTTAATCAAGAACCTGATGATGCTTAGTAAAACAAGTGCCGAATAAAAACTAAAACCTCAAGAATTTCGGGAGAAAATCGGTTGGGATTGGGGCGTGTTTTAGGTTTTTTTTATAGAAATTATTATTATTCTTATGTCTTGAAAAACCCTAAAGTTAATACTTATATAGGTTGAAGAAACAAACCCGATAAACAACCCTAAGTATTAGTTGACTGTTAACTCTATTAGTCTGCTAAGAATTGCAACGCAGCTGCTAATGAGTTAATTATTTTATTACCTTAACTAAATAGGCACGAAACAATACTAGCGCACCTTTTCGCTATTGGATAAATACTAGGCCATCGAACTAATTAAGTAATTATTGAATGATTTATTTGTTCAATCGGGATATTCGCATAAAAAATATGGAAACTCAGACATTTCTCAATTATACAGCTTTACTCATACATGAAATATAACTCAACGTCATCAGATGTGCGTGACCTTTCAGCTCGTGATAATAGGTATTAAGCACAATAATAATTGACCAATTACTACTATTATAATATTAATAGAGAAGATCTAAAGAACGCTCATAACCCTTAAATTATCAGCAGTAACTCCACACTAGTTCCGATAATCACATTTAACCCAACTAGTAAAAATGAATTAATACACAATTGTCGAATGGGCATAATAAATGGAATCAATTCTCCTTGATTTCCCAAAACAATATTAGTCACGAAATATAAGCTTAGATGACATCCGCCAAGCAGCAAGTTTATACGCATCATGACGCTGAGGTGAATAAAATTTATGATAGAGCGATTTCTATAATAAGTAATTTATAGTCTGTCTCTTGCTGGGCAAAGACCACGCGACAAGAGCGTCGAATTCCACATATGGCAATAATGCATTCACAGATGCCAGTCAAGATCAGGTGTTTACATCACGACTATGACATAAAAGCACAATTCTATAATAGAAATTGTGGAGTGTTTTACTAAAAGTATTCACGCCGTGATCTTTAATACGCCAGTAACTTATGGAATGGCGTAACTATAGTTGCTGTGGAACGGATCAAATTGCTGGTCTTCACCGGAACCTAATGCAGAATAATGTCATGACAATTGTCCCATGTGAAACATCATAGCCAAGTATTTATGGTTAGTCGAAGTTACCTGTAGAGTAAACTAAAGAAGCTCGAATCTCAAGATACAACATTACCACCAATTTTGTATCATGGTATTATTTAAAAAATATGGCATTTAATAAGATGATCTAGTTTAACACACTTTAAATTGTGCCGTAAAACTTCACCTGAATATAATTTGAGAATATTAACTCATAACGTCCGAAATTGTTCTTATATATACAAAACTATGTTCTATCCTTATATAACTATGCCGGGTCCGACCCATTGGTATTGAGAAGTTAAACTGACCCAATGGTAATGTCTACGCTTTCACGCAGCTTAGGCAAAGGCCAAAATCCATTTTTGGCCGACAAATTAGAATTGTATTTATGAATTTTAGTTAATGCTAATTTCATGGGGTTTGAGATCGAGCAGATGACGAAAGATCGCTTTGCAAGTATCTTTCCATGACATGATTGTAATTATTATCTTCCGCTTGCATGTCCCAAAGGACCTAAGAGATTCAAGTGCAACCTAAGGATTCAACTGTGACTTAAGCAATCATCTCAGAGTTGGGATATATTCTTCTATGATTAAATCAAAGTCGATTTCACGAGATCTAAGAGAAACCGAATTTAATGTAAGTGTTCAAAGGGAGCTAGTTCACTTATTTTCCAAATAAGTAAATTGATTGAACATAGTAATTCTTTTTTGCCAATCAATTGTTAATAGTGATCAGTTGTGTATTATTTTAGTAACTATTGAAGTTGAAATAATAAATCCCAAGGTAAGTCTATAGCTTCTGTGGCTGCAGTGCAACATGTACGTGTCGACAAAGAGAACCTCTTCTGCTGCAGAACGCAAGAGCAGCCAATATTCCCGGTCGAGCGTCGATGAAGGTTTCGGGGCAACTAGCATCATGATCATTGATCGATAACCATTTTCTTGGGATCATGGAGCTTGTAAGTCTAATCAATTTAAGGGTATCGCTTCATAACCGAGGAAATTGATTCGACTGCCATAAAATTATGTAAGAGTATGTATATCCGTGTCCTATGAATTTTGCTTAGAAATCGCAGAAGTTTAGCGATTCTCTACCCCATGAGACCATTCATGTTATATGACTCTGTGCGCTTGACTATGTCAAATGTCAACCTTAGCCGATTATAAATAAAGACATTGCTAGACGAGTAAAGAATAGACACATATTATGTGATTTGTCCATTTTTATATAAGATCTCATGCCTCAGAGAATCATGGCTGATTATACGTTAATTCGACGTTAAGCTCAAGATTAAATATGGTTTCATAGTTCTAGTAAACAAAGCCTAAAGTTTTACGACACACTTCTTATGGTTAGCCTATGACTCAGAGATCCCAGACAGAATTATAAAGTAATCGGCCTGTGCTGCAAGCCAAAAGTGTTGAAATTAAGAAGCTGGTTTTATTATTATGTTTAATACAATCGCTGTAATAATTCATTTACTGTTTAGTGAATGTGATTACAGTAAACGTAACATTCAACCATGTTGTGCAATCGTAATTACTAATGTTCTCTATGATAATACCAGTGAGCCATGGACATAGATTCACGCATAACCGCTATAATAATATTAAATGACTATTATATTATTATACTACGTTATTATAGGAGCCCAAGGTCACACACATACAAATGACGTTGACTTATATATTTCATGTATGAAATAAACAAGACTTGCCAAATTGAGTGGTAGTGATTGTAATCAATCTAATATTTCAATCGAAATTTACATTGATAATATAAAATATAAATTGATAAACTGTAATTAATTAACTAGTCAGTTTAATTAATTTAATAATTGATTGAGCTCGCAAGTAGTGTTGTTATTTTCTTATTAATAACTTGTTAATGATTGATTTATTTAACTGCTTAATTAAATTAAACGCAGTCGCTCCCATTAAACTATATCTTGGATGAGTTTTATGTTAAAATAATAAACCTCTAAGTAGGTTGAAGCTATTAGGTTTATTATGTAATAACAACATAATCAACCCTACCTTCCAAAGGAATTTCGCCGCCTCTACTGGTGAAGTCAAGTTCTCTTTGGGTGCAAAACTTGATAGTTTAGCTTTGATTATTCCATCCAATCTCCCATGTGTTTTAGCGTGCCCACGTTTGGGATTCAACCTCTTCGTGCAACTAATTGTAGGTATTTTCATTTTGTGACGTGCCAGCAATCAAATTGTGCGAGGCGCAATAAAAAGATGGTTTGCAGAATTATTCTTCCGCCGCATCGTAGTGATTTCCAGATTCATATTGTATTATATGATATAGACTTACATTATACCAATTAAATTCATCTCGTTTATGAATATTTGAAGTCAATTTATTCGAATTATATCATAGAAAACTTTCATTGGGTGGCGCAAGGGTAAGTCAGTGTATAGATTGAGAAGGAAGTTGGAAAAAGGAATAAGGATGTTAAATTATGAGCAGCACAATAGATAAAGTTTCCAATAACCCTATTAAATGTTTAAAATGCCTCAAAAGAAGTAGTCAACTCCAAAACACGCCTAGTTATCAAAATTTAACTCAATTCGAAACGCGAAGCCGATTTAAACGCCATTATCAAAATAGACGATCAAGTTGAAAGATTATCAACATTAATGATTGCAAGCACATTCGCCTAATAAGTAAATACACAAATAATATCAAGTACAAGTATTAAAATGTGCAACTCATTGTATAAATTATAAAAAATTCCATAAACTCCAATTTATTGTTTCCAATCCATAGTTTCCGATTTATAGTTTTAGATTTGAACGACTTTTTGGTTTGGACTGTGGAGGAGATAGTTGTTTTTGGTTTGACAGAAGAATTTATTAATGGCTGATGAGATTTGGTTATAACCAAGATGTAAATTAATTGTTCGCACAAACTGGTCCCTAAACTACACAGAACAGGACATACATGAACATGAGAGGAGCCAAATTTCTGCCAAAAACGAAAGTGTGAGAGGAGCCACCTCTAATTTACGCCCAGTATCCATATGAACCATTTATGCATTTGTCCTACTTTCAAGGACCAAATTGGTAACTGGGCACATTTCGACAATTACCTTTTTTCTTCAAAATTGGGACAACCTAAGAGGGGGGTAAATTAGGTTATCATGAAATTATATTCAATCTTTGACATAAAAAAGAAAATTTATGACGATCACTCTCATGCTTTGCTATTGTCCCATTCGATCACTTATGCTTCAAAAGCCATTTACCAATCACTTATGCTTCAAAATCGATCTCAAATGAGATTCTTCACTAATTTTAAGTTAAGTCTTTGTTAATTGGGGTCACGCAGCATCATGGCACTAAAAAGCACCCAAATTCAACAGAGACCCAAATTTAAAATTGGGGCCAAAGTGCATCAACTGAGATCGATTTGAAACATGTTGATCAATGAGACCTTTGAACATAAAAATGATCACCTAACCATAAACCCAAACATAAGCAATCATCCCCGCTTTTCCCTTTATAAAATTATTAAATTCAATTACCCCAATTAACCAACCTTCTTCTTCAAGCTTCCTGTGTGTGTTCAAGGTAAAGATACAAATCAACTATATACTCCTACACAAATATGATCATGCAATAGATAAATAAATGTATATTTGATTTATTATGACAAATATCCCCTAAAGCGACATCAGAAAACCCCTGAGCGTTCAAGATCTACTTTGAACCACCTTCTAGCTACGACTAAAGTAAGAAGACCACTACTCATGAACCTTGTACTAACATTTTCTCAAAGATAAGTGATGATCTGGTCCGGTTTCGGTGTTGGGCCGGATCGAGAAATCCCACTCCCGAAGTCGTTTGATCGCACGGATCCCGGAATAGAGTTCCTACAAGCTGCGGTTGCCCGGCGAGGAAGCGAATCCGGCGATCAAGTTAGTAAAGGATCAAAGAGTTTAATTTTGAAAAAGGTAAGGATCAAAAGTTTTCGGACGGTAACTACGTAGAGCTTTGATGGCTCTTCATTACCAGATTAATGATTATGGGCTCATTATGGACTAAGTGAATCACGGAGCTTGGAAATTACCTCTTTAATGGAGGCCATCCGAGCCACGTTAATCTTCTACTGACCCTCAACCCCAACTCTCTACCATTTGGATGTCTAAACCCACCTACTTCGGGATTTTGCATTATGGGCCCACCCGTGTATTTCGAGTCCATTTATTCGGTTCCTCCACTTGATCCGTCTTGATGGACCCGATCTTATTGGGTGATCTCGGATCAGCCCATTTGCTAATTAGGATTATCATTTTGCCCCGAACCCGACCCATTTTCTATACGGTCGGATCTTGAATATGAGGGGGGGTCTCTTTGGTCGTGCACCAAACCGAGCCTTATCATTTCCCACCTATTCGCCTTCCACTATCAAAGACCGTTGAGTCCCTTTATTTCATACCTATTGCTTTCACTAAATTAATTGCGAATAAAAGCCGCCCCACCAATTCGCTGCCAATTTACATTCCATGCACTGGTGTCTCGGTTTCCATTTGCTAATCAACCTCCCAGACTTTTCCCACGTTATGTTTGAGTCTACCAACTCACCATGCAGCGAAGGTCGAGTTACGATAGCGATGCGAGGTCTGCCGTCCCACTGAGTCTCCTTCTTGTTGCCTTGGCCGGCGGGTCCTCAGGCTCTTGAAGCTACCCGCAGCCACGGGGCTCCTTCTTCTTCTGTGCGTCCCCTTGGCTAAGGCGGTGAGAGCTCGCGTCCATCCCAGTAGTAGAGAACTTTTGAGAAAGATAAAGTCGATGCAGAGGCCCCGGCTATGACACCCCCGTCGGTGATCTTCGGCGTCAAAGGCCACCGACCGAGCCAGCTCCTCCTCGGGGGCGAGGACTTTTATTGTTACGTACACATATAATGGCCGCCTTCGAATCCATATCGTAGTTGATGTTGTCCATGGCAAAATGCTCGGCCACGCTTGGCTACTTTGACATGTGGATTTTCATTATTGGGTTACAATCGGCTGTCTTTTAGCAGTACTGACACCGGCGGAATTCATCTGCGCCTCGCTTCTTGCGGCGTACTTAGAAGGATGGGCTCCCTCCCATTGTAATGAGGACCAAAGATGAAGGGCTTTGTGAGGCTTTTCCTCGAGGTTGAGCAGGATGCACAGGAGGCCTTTTTATTTTATCCTCGGGTGAGGTGCATCCCAGCGTTCACTTTTGGGTATATGGCTTATCGAAGTCCGCGATGCTCTTCAAAGAATCGCGATCATAAGGCGGATGCCCGTACCTTTCGCTTTATTGGGGGGATAAACTCCCAGTACCCTGTGACTTACATGGATCGCCGGGTTCTCCCAGAGCTCACAGTTGGCTTCCCTTAAATGGTCTGTAACCTTGGGCCGAGAATCTCTACCAGCGTGCCGACTGCATACCGCCTCCACATGATCGCTCTGTTGCTTGAACAGCCCTTTTGAGGTGATTCTTTGCCATATTTCCCACATTCTTCCCCTTTTTATATATAGGGTTCTGAATGTTGCGTCAATGCCGTCCACGAACCGGTCGAGGTGAGCCCGCTCTTGAAGGAGAAGATGAACCACTGAGTCCTCTCCTGAGAAGGTACCTTCCTTTTCTGGACTCGCCTCTTTTTGTTGAACGTTTGATGTTTCTATTCTCACAGGCCACTTTCGCCCACAGGCACTTGCCCCTTACGGGGGCTGTCTGTCTGGAGTCCGGAATCTTTCTCGATGTCCCTAAGAATAGGGACTATGCACTCGAGGCCACAGAAGGTTTCCTGCAAATCCTCACTCTGTTGGGTGGCTTGAGAATCTACCTCGGCCAGCAGGGTTCAGTCATTAAAGGGGATCTTTGGTGGCAACCTCTGCCTTGGATTGTGCAGGCTGGGATCGGTGGTGTCGGGTAATTCCTCTCATGGTTTTTAATTTGTCGAGCGTAGTGTCATTTCGTTACGGATTAACTGGCAATGACCCACGATGTGGCGTATTTTGTATATCACGTAACCTCGGGCCGGATGGTAAGGCAAAAACCGGTGCGTTAGTCGGCTTAGCGCCGGCTCACGAAACATCTTTCATAATCCACAAATCCCGAATAAAGGCGCCGCTTCTGGTCGACGCTGGTCATCCCAGTCCTTGATCAAGCGAACTCACTGATAAACCTCTGTAATATACGAGCCAAGAAACTCCTCACTTATGCGCACTGAGTGAGTCACTCCCGGTGTGTTCCACGGCCTCCGCCTTCGGGGATCACACAAATACCTTTGTTTGATACTGTGGCCCCAAATTGTACTGCCAACCAGAATTCACACGTGGTGAACTTGGCGTACAACCGGTGCCGTCTCAATACCTCCAACACCACCCGCAGGTGTCTCTCATGTTCCTCCTCGCCAGTCGAGTAGATCAGAATGTCATCAATAAACACAATCATAAACTTATCTAAGAACTCCCGAAACACCCGATTCATTAAATCCATGAATGTTGTTGGTGCATTAATCAACCCCAAATTCGTCACATAAACTAAGTAGTGCCCGTACGGATCGTAGAAAGGCATTTTGAATGTCGCCCTCTGGATCTCAACTAGTGACCGGATCTCAAATCAATCTTCAAAAACACCTTAGCGTCCGCCAGCTGGTCCAAATAGATCATATCTTGGCCCGATGGATAGTTTAGCGATAGTCGCCATTTTGTAGTCTATCTGTGACCTCAGCGTACCATCCTTCTTCTTCACAAGAAGCGGGTGCATCCGGGGAAGCTGCCGGTGCGATGAACCCGCATCAAGCGGTTCATATTAGGTCTTGACTCTACCGAGTCTGCTGGGCCGTTATGGAGCAATGAGGAAATTGGCGGGGGTACCTGGAACTAGGTCAATCGAAAACTCCACTTCCCTTGCTGGCGGTAACCCTGGCAGATCCTCGGAAAATATCAACATACTCACGGACAGACATCCTCTGTCACTTCTCTCTTCTCTCCCGAGTCGATCAGCGTACCCGAGAAGCCAAGTCAGGCACCACAGCCTCGAGTGCCGAAATGAAGTCGAAGGTAAGATCTTCCTAACTCCCTGAAAGCGAGAATATGGGTCTACCGGACTCACAAAGATGATCTCACTACGGTGTAGGTCGATATAGGCGTGATGTCTCTGACCAGGTTCGTACCCAAAATAAGATCAAATCTACTAACTTTCTAGCAGATACGTCCATGACAAAGCCCCGTCGTTATTTCGAAAGGACAATCTACATGGATGTATCACAACCTCAGCCAGACCTCACACTACTTGGTGTCATGATAATGCATGAAACAATGCTCTAGACATAAAGGTAACCATGACAAACTCTAGGAAAATAAATGAATGAGTAGCTCGAGAATGAAAAAGCACACAGACTAAGAATCTAATAATATGAGTACACTTGCGCGACTACAGGAGCATCCTGTACTCATATTTGAATATTGCAAATGTCCGGCCTCTGTAGCACTGCCTTTCACGTACTCTGGCTCCCACGAGATCCTCCAGCTCATGACCACGGCCTCCCCGAGGCTCCCAGCGTCACTTACACTTACTCCCAATATCGACCCATTTCTGCGGATTTGAGGACGAACCACCGAAGTGTCCCGAATTCGACACTTGGAGATAGGTCTCCTGCTCCCGGCCGATCACAATATCTTATATTGATCGTCATGGCGGAAACATCGATAGTACTTGGAACTCGATGTCTTTCACGATATCCACATTCGCGAACATCTGGCGATTAATAGAAGGAAGCTGTGAATAACTTCAAGGCGAACAATAGGTGCACTAAAAGCGACTACGATGCGGGCCAGTCTGGCAGGCCAATGCTCATAAGATCTCAGCCCAGAAGGTCCGCTAGTACCCAGTGACTCACAATGTCGTCCCTGCCCGCTAACTCCATCTCGGCCGCGGTGCGGCGTTCACCGACTCACAAAACCTAGCGAGGTCATCGTGATAACCCGGTGGCGGATCTCTGGCTAAACCACGTCTCGAAATCATCGATCTTAACCCGGCTCGGATGCCTGCAGGCGGCGACATTAGCCAGACCATGCCGCCCCCAGCGGATCTACTACAGTCAACGGGATCAATCTCTCTCCGCCCAACATCCATATAGATTTTCGGGCAGTAGTTATAGGAGCAGCTGAAAAGCCCTCCCAGCCCAGTCTCTCTCCCCAGCGTCAAAGATGACGCAAATTACTCCACGCGATCCACGGCCTTCATGAAGTATAAGTAGTAGACGACCCTCGGTTCACCTACATGCCATCGGCTGCCGAATATAGTCTCCATGTCTCTAATGAACTTCCGTCGGCGCCGATGGATGTGCAGCTCAGAAGAATTTTGTACATGCTGCCACTCGAGAAAATGATCAAAGAGCTTACTGCGACCTCAGCCTCATGATGTGCTGCTACCAGAGCGTGTATTGGATCCTCTCCAAACTCTACTAAATCTCATGTGACAACATCCAGCGGTGTTGCGGATGTACTCGAACACTATTTATTCATGAGAACCATCACCGCCAGCACTTTCGACCAACACGTCGGCCGCTGCAGGCTACACCTCCCAGCGCCCGGCCAGTCACTCCGGCGCCTCTCGTGCCGCTCGTCGCTCTAACCGTATCTCTACGCCGGTGGCATCCTCAATAGTCTAGGAAAAACGAAATAAAGATTCGAGACCACTTAAAACTCAAATATTAACAACTCCTCGACCCGACTTAGACTGAGCACATAACGCGCCAGGGCCTTGTAGAAGATGTAAAACCTAGGCTCTAATACCCGAAATTATAACGATCCGCCCAGTGGCCGCCACGAGAGTTAGAATGATCAATCTTGAACACCGAGTCACGAATACATGGATGACTTCAATTTGAAAAAGACCACTTTGTCCTTAAATAACCCGATAACATAACATGCGTTTGAGAAGAATAGTTTTTAAGAAAAACTGTCCATGTTAATTTTTCTAACATATGAAAACACTCCATATATAGACAACCACATACGATGCGAAATCTTAAAATACAACGACACATTCCAAACTACAGCAAAAAAAAAAAAGAGAGTGTGAGGATCTACGGCGCGTCTGCCGATTAAACAACTCGGAAATCGATCACCTGAGCAATGAATCTGACGATGCGCCATCTGTCAACAAATAAAATGCCGCCCATGGCGAATAGGGTGTCATTTCTGACTTAATCGATTACTTATCTCGAGTGAAATTAACCCAGCGCCTACTCGCATAACATAATAATCGTTGTTGGCAAAAACATGATAGATTTCGAGTACTACGATTTAAGGCCATTATAAATGAAATTATCATGGCGAGTTCATGATCATGCGTCTGACATAAGGTATACAAATGCCGACTTCACGATTATCATAAATTTATAGGCCCGTCAATTAAAAATGCATAGTACAATGGGAAACATACAACCGTAATCATGCATGTCTCCAAGAAAGCGATTAAGCGGCGTACCCAAATAAAATCACGACTCTATACAGCCGCCCAGTACTACTCGATCCAGCTTAGATCAATCAACTCGACAATTCAATCAACTCAAAAGCGCCAATCAGTGAACTCAATCGGCCTGACATGATCCAGGGATTTCTGCAACTAAAGGCGCTTTGTAATCAACCTTCGACTGCGAGGGGCTTTATGCGTCGACATAAAGCTAAACATCACGCTCGTATTAATAACACAAATACACGCTTCATGCGTCTGAGGCCGCTCGTCACGCTCATGTGCAGTACAAGGCCCGCTACCAACTAAGGCGCACGTAATCAGCTCGTCGTATGAGCAACCCATAAACAACTCGTAATGTCAATCGACTAACAAGCATCCGACCCCGAAAATGATCAACACCTTTCGGAAATCAACTCAGAAATCATACACGACAATCGCACAAACATATATAGATACTTGTGCTCACAATTATCATCAAATTCAACACGTTGGTGAGAAAGTTAATTAATACACACTCGTGAGTTAAATCTGCTTCATTTAATAACTGTATGAAGCGTCTCGCCTAATCGATCCGAGTGTCGTTTCAGCGCTCGCCTAATCACAAACATGCGCAAAATACAATTACTACTCTTCTGATCTTGACTCCACGTTTTAGTTTGGATGTGATTAGTTTTAGAGGTTTAGATTAATATTACTCAACTTAAGGTTTCAACTTAAAGCAACATGTTTTTAGTTTTTATTGTCGACTCGCGGCCAGTATTTAATTATCAACTTAACAACTCTAGGTGGAAATATTACTATGCGCGTTTAAACGACTAATAAAAAAACGAAATTCCAACCACCCCAACACAATAAATTTTGGCCACTCCCTGCCCCCGATTCAGCGCTAAACAATTTCTATGTCAATCCGTGATAATTTGACTAATTAATCCGTTTCTAACGACTTTAATCGAAACCCAATTATTAATCTACCTCGACATACTCTCTTTGATAAATATCAAAATCTCAACTTATGCTTTAAAACAACTATATTATTAAGGTCACATTAACATCATAATACAATTTAAGGAAATTTGGAAAAAGTCGGCGAAAAGTCAAGCATCGATTCGACCCGTTGACCCCAATCGATTATTATCGGCAACCACGTAATCAATCTTAGATGATACATATATACCGTTTAAAGTCTGAGCTTCGATATCGACAAAAATCAAACTAAAAAGTAAACTCGTAGCAGAAAATATCACAACTTGAACTTTCTTTACGCTTGGTGTGTAGAAGATGATGTGGGGAAGATGATAAAGCCGACTTTAAGATGTGAGCAACAAATGAGGAAAATGGAAGAAAATGGGCCGAAAAATCTTTCTTCTTGATGGTGGGGAGGGGGGGATTCGGCCACTCTCAAAAAAAAAAGAAAGGGTTGAACAGGTTTTGGATGAAGATATAAGAATGATGAGGTGGTGAGATATTTAGGATGGTGAAAGGTCCTGTTTGGTAAGCGGTGTTATTTCTCCACTTTTTGACATAAAACTTTAATAAAAACGATTTCAAATGTATAATTTCCCGTGACATAAACTACTACTCATCTCGTTATATCGTTTATTATGAAGTATTTATACTATCTCGGGTCGTACCAGCGATATATAAAGCCTAATTTGCTTATTTAACCCACATGACGGAGTTTATTTCAGTTTGAGCTTTTTAGTTCTATTTTATCTCTGTTCGGTACTTACTCCTCCATGTTGGCCGGGGCTCACCTCCGGACTCTTGGGTCAGGGGAGGATCTCGGCCGCTTATGGCTAGGGGTCCTACCTTAAAGGATTTGTACTCACTATTTGTTCCGTGCCCAGATCCTCCTGTGCTTCGGAGGGATGTGAATCTGTTGCGATGGGGTGGATTGGCCACATGGGGACGTCTCCTTCCACCAGGAACCTCTTCCTTGTCAGTAGAAAGGGGATTTGATTCTTTGATCGATCGAGGTAGGATGTACTCAAACATTTAGATGCGATTTACATCAATTTTCGTCCGGATCTCTACGGCGATCGGGCATAATTGACCTCTGCCCACTGGGAACTTATTTGAACTTTAGTCGATTTATGTAACAAAGCCTTTTATTCATGAAAAGGGAAATACAAAAGCCTTAAATTCACAAAACTTAAAGAGAGCTTGCTTCCTCCATGACCTCGAAATCCGTTCCTTGATGTCCCACTAGCTTGCGCTTCCTCACTTGGCAACCAAATTCATTCCTTGATGTGCACGATCTGAGATATGGATCACCTTGAAGCATTTGCACAATAAAAGTCCATGGGCAAGTGCCCATGCCAACCCGTAGCTTGGGATTGAATCGATCAACGATCAATGTTTGGCAAAAGGAGTAGCGATCCTTGAGGCGGGCACTTATTGATGGTGGTAAAGTCGTGCCATCTTGCCAAGTCCCATTGGGTTCGGATCTAACATGCCTTTCGCCAGCGGGTAGGAAACAATGGCACCGAATCAGCATTCCACAGCTTGCTACCTCACCGTGGATGGCTTCACTTTCTCTTACGAGAAGGTCGACACTGCTTTGGCCAGGCATAGTGTAGGTCAACTTAAAGCCGATGGACCCGACACGGCGGATCCCTGGCATATCCTTTGGCTCTAGCGAAGATATCCTGGTACTCACGAGGACTCGGATAATAATGGCCTCGTGCTCTGCCGCAGTGCCGTGCACATATTGAGCACTTAGCAGAATCTCTACCCGACGGATGCTCGAATCTCCGTGCGGCCGCCGCTGAGATCAGGAGCTGGGTACAAACATCCGGTCTACAGGCTGCTCGGCTCCCCAGGGATGTTGTTCCCGCCTCCGTATAGGCCTTTATCCGCTTTGTGAGGCTGAATAGCAGCATTGCATGCTTACGGCTGCCTTATTTCCCGGTCCCGTACGTAGGGAACTTCAACTTGAGGTGTGTGAGAATACCGCCTCGGAATTGTGACATTTCTTTCCCGGCTATTATGCCATTATAGATTTTTATCTACCATGTCCACAATAGTGAACTCCACCATCTTTGTGAGCACAGCTACGAGTCTTTGCCCACGTTGTAACTATAAAGTTGGAAACCCCCGGCCGGATCTGGCGTCGGTGAACCCCGCGTGATGGCCACTGTGTCTAAGCCCGGCTCAATCGACATGAGATGCGTGTCTTGGAAGAGGATGTCCACCCGAGCTCCCGTATCCGCGATGTAGTCCCACTTTCGAAGTTGGCTATACTTTGAATTGATGATGAGATCTTAAATGTGGGCACTCAATCCGCTAAAATCCTTCCGATTAAAAGGACAAATCACGGGAACTTAGGCGTGCCTATGGTTCTGGCATATATGTCACGTTTGGCATTTCCTCTCTAGTGCTCCCCGAATTTCCCTCAGCTTTTGACTCACAGAGATAGCGTTTACTCTTCTGTTAATGTTGGGAGGAGTCCGTGAGGATCGACCGGTCCGCCCGGCTGTAGGCCACCATCTCGATATTCAGTGCCGGAGGAAGTCATCCGTGTCATGCCCATGATTATGGTACTAGTAGAACTTGCTCGCATCTCTCTGGTCTCGGGAGGTGTGCAGAGGTAGCCGTGTGCTTGACCGCACGTCTCGATCTCCGGAACACATTTCGGGCAGTGCTCAGGGAGTCGGATATTGGTCTTCCTTTTGCCTCCTTCCTCTTCTCGTATCACCACAGGCGTGAGAAGGCGCTCCTGCTTGCCGGGTTAGTGCAGGTATGCCGGGTCAGGCATCAGGATCTATTTGTCCAAGGCAACTTCACCTTCTAGGATCGGGGCTTCGTCGCTGATGAGTAAATCCCAGCGGACCTTTCCTGCGCCTCTTCAGCCTGTACTGCCTCGATCCGGAATGTATTTGTAGGCTTGTTCATTGACCCTCTGGGGTTGCCTCGGGTGAATCCTTGAACTTCTTTGCGTCATGAAGCCGCCACAAAAGCGATTACCCGTAATCTTTTGCCGATTGGCCAAAGGGACCGTAACGACCGCGCCCCGAGTCGGCCGCCGAGGGTTAAGATATTTCTAACTTGACACATGCCGAGTCGCAAGCGATGGATACAATAACGAACATAACACAGCGACATTTATCAAAATAAAGCTCCCCATTTCCATCGTGGTGTTCCAACGATACATCTAACAAAATAACGGACAACGAACACAAATCCAAAACCATCATAAGGAAAGTATGACAGGGCTTCCAAATTGATATGTCTGACCCACGCGGTCTCGAATATACAAATTGCAACAAAAAAGAAATAGTGATGAGACTACATGCCTTTGCTATGATCTCCTTTATGACTCGGCAGCGGCTCCTCGGCCACCAGCGATCCTCCCTAAAACCTAGGCATGAAGCAGCCCGCCCGTAGAGATAGGGAGTCAATTTATTAAGGTGAATGATACAAATACCACCTGGTGATTCATCGTATATATTCATGCTTATATATATATAAATATATCATATGCATTAAATAATAGGGTACCAAAATAGCTGTCACATATCACATAGATTTCTCTTATACAATGTTACCCACGGCGCTTTACACATGAGATATATTCCTTGCTAATGCATATTCATTTAAAGAGGAAACAATACCAGCATACAAAATAAATCAAGTGAGGAATCCGCCTCCACGAGATAATCTTGCATATGAGGAATCCCCAAAATAATACACATGAGGAATCCACCTCCAAATAATACGCATGAGAATCCACCTCCAAATAATACACCATGAGGAATCCGCCTCAAATAATGAGATAGGGCCTCAGCGTCCTCCCGACCAGTACGCCTGTGTGCATATCACGCTGAGCCTCGAATCACGAGCTTACCCGCAATGCCACACCGCGAACGCCTCCCGGTCAAGTCACCACGCTCCATGAAATAACCGTAAAGCAATCGGCTTTATGCGCACTGGCGACCACGCGCGGCCAACGACCACTTGCGTAGCCTGCGGCCACGCGCGATTTCATAACATGAATTATATCCAAAACTATCTCATATGTAACTACGTAATCTGATTATATCATAACATGCCATGTCCATGGTTATCTCGTAATGTCAATCGAATCTGATTATTTCATCTTGTCGTCATAAATCACAATTTTCACATAATATCGATTATAGCCGCACAATACACATATCGAGAATAGTCTCGAAACAACACATGAAGAATATATATATGAAAGGTCCCGTCGTGAGATTTGTCTTCTCCGGTAAAAGTAGTAATCTACAGCTCACGATTATTGTGCTTTACTCGGCTCCTATTAAGAAAAATTATACATTATAACACGTGCAGGGGGAACTCTTCATAACATCTATATAAACCCAGTGTTTTGCAGTCTTACGATTCAAATTTACAACTCTTAGCGATCATCCTATTCCCGAAGATTGGTATCACTTTAAAATTCCCGACATGTAGCATATTCAATCATGACCTGAAAAATCTGATATTCGTCATCGCTTTATTACCCCAACAATAACATCTTAAGCACATTCAATAATCTAGAAATAAATTAACAACTAATTAACCCATTCATACAACCTCCAATTCAAGCACTAATTACCATACGAACTTTTGAACTTCCTCGGCCAATCTCTACTACCATCCATGTCCAAACCAACGATTCTACCCAATTCAACTATATTAAAGTCCCTCACAACCTCATATAACCATTTAAAGTCAATTTAAGAAAAGTCAATAAAGTCAGCATAACTTACACCACTTTCTAACTTGATAACTACTCAAAAGAGCCACCTCTAATTCCTCGCGATACTGGAATAACATTTACATGCCACATGCATTCGAGATCTAAAGATCCAACAAATCCAAGAAAAGTCAACTCTTCAAAACTCAAGAAATATCCCAAAAGATTCAATCTTTCTTACCTAGATGTGATGAGGATGATGAGAGAAGAAAATCCACAACTTTGTTCTTGCGTTTAGCGACGTCGATGAAAATGGAAAGAAAAATTTTGAGGGGGAACATAGGGGATTCGGCCATGAGGAGAAAGGGGATGAGTTTGTGTGTGTTGAGAAAATGATAGAAGATGATAAGTTGTGAGATTTTAAAATAACTTAAGGCCCGTTTGGTTGAGTTTATTTCTCAACTTTTCGTACTTAAATTTCAATGAAGCCGATTCAAATATGTAAGTTTTCCATAACATAAACTACTACTCATATATCTAAAGTCTCGGGTACATCGATTTTATTCGAAATCATTTATATACTATGCTTGGGTCCATACAAACCCATACACCTTAACCCGGCCGTTTTGTTAAATTCTCCGCTCTCAACTTGAAATTTTAAATTTTACAAAATACTCCACGAGAAACTTACCCTTTATCGACATAATATTAGTAAAGAACGGGTTATTTACGTTCTACCGCCTTATAAAATTTAGATCACCGAAGGAAATTTACACACCTAACTACCAGCCCCGTACCCGATACACTTATTCAACCTCACTTAGTAATTCATATACATACATATTATAGTACAAGTTTAAGAACTAACCTTCTTGAAGAGATGTGGATATTGACTTCGACATCTCACTCTACCGTTCCCGTATAGCTTCTCGGCATGATTTTAAGCCTGACACCTTCACTAAAGCCACAACTTTCTTCGCAACACACTTTTTCATACGATCAGAATTTTCCTGAGTTGCTCTTCATACATAGGTCCTCCCCCAGCTCAGCTGGGTTGTGACTCTAAGATATGGGATTAGATGGGATATATTTCACCAGCATGACATGGAAACATTATGGTCTGTCCAATCTTTGGAGGCAGCCAGCGATGAGCACGGACGACTGCGCCCACTTACTCATACGGACCAATATATCGTGGACTCAACTACCTAACAAGATACCAGCCTTTCACGGGGATATTTTCAAGAATACTTTATCGCCCAATTTCGAGTTAAATCGCTCGGCGGCGATGCATACATCTTTTGTCTATCTGTAGCGCGACTTTCGGGTGTTGCTGTATCAATTTATTCTCTCCACCGACCTTTCCACCAACTTCAGGGCAAATACCTTTTCTATCTCCTACTTACATTTCAACAAAGCCCACAGAGTCCGGCATTTCTGCGTACAATGCCGAAATGGTGCCGTCGATCTTGGCGTGGAAACTATTGTTATATGCAAACTCCATTTAGGCAGTGTCATCCCAATTTCGAGGAAAAATTCAATACACGGGCCCATGACATGTCCTCGATGTTTTGAATTGTTCTCTCATCCGTCGGCGTGGATGGAATGTTCTGCTCAAGTGACCCTCGTCCCCGTAAGCTTCAATCCTTTCCAAAATGCGGAGGTGAATCGCATCTCGATCATTTACAATGGATCGGCACTCCATGTAATCGCCTGTCCCATTCACATACAACCTCGCCAAGCTGCTCGGGACAGGTAGTCGATTTAATTGGTAAGAAATAGGCTGATTTTGTGATCTGTAACTATCGCCCCAAATGCCATCATTCTTTCTCAACGTCCTCGGAAGTCAAAAACAAAAGTCCATGTAATATGCTCCCAAGTCCGCTCACGGAATAGGAAGGGTTCTGTGCTTATTTGGATGTAGGTGTTCTATTTTCACTGTTAATGAAGTCGGAGCGTTTGATACAAATTGACAATTTCCCTCCCATGTTGGGCACAATACACTACTCTTAATCTACATACATCTTTGCCACCGGATGCATACTATATGGAGCATTATGAAGCCGTCCAAAATCTCTTTTGACTCAGAGAATAAAGGCCACGAATAATCTACCATGGGTATAAGAACTCCGTCTACCGCGCAAAATCCACGTCTGCTTCGTTTTTCGCTTCTCCAATTATTTTGCATTTCTCATCTTTTTTGTTGTTCCTCAGTATTCGATCCAAAAAGAACAGTCGGAACTCTTATTTGAAACCGCCATCGACTCCCCAATCTAAGTGCTTGGCCAGGAGTTCTTCATTTCATTTAATGGCTCATCTTCCCTTACGACTCGATACATGACCACCACATTAGCCTTCCCGGATGATACTCAATGGAAACATCATAATCGATAAACTCCATCACGCCCATTTTGCCTCGAGGTTCAAATCTCTGCGTGTCGGGAGTATTTGAGCTATGCTGTGATGGGTAAAATTTTGCAAAGTCTTCCATACAAATAATGCCTCAAATCTTAAATTAAAGACTTTAATGGCATCTAGCTCCAAATCGTGTGTTGGATAGTTTTTCTCATGATTTCTCGGTATCGCGATCGTATCTTACCGCTTTACCGTGTGCGTGTGCCGTCAGAAGCCCACGATGTGGCGTCGTATACGCGACATAGCCATCTGTCTGACGGAAGGAGTCAATCTTGGCGCGGTAGTCAATTTCTCTTCAACTCATTGAAGCTTACCGTTCACCGATCTAAAGCTCCAAACAAATGGAACTCCACTTTGGTAACTTTGATGCATGGGTGTGGCAATAATTGAAAGTCTTGTATAAATCTCCGATAGTATCATTGAACCGAAACTCCGTATTTCGGTAACTAGTAGGTGGTTCCCCAATTCATCACTGACTTCAACCTTTTGAGGATCAACACTTATACCCTCTCACGAAATCACATGGCCCCGGAAGCGCCTTTTCTCAGCGAGTCGCGCTTGGAAAATTTATACAATTCATTTTCCTCAGAAGTCTCAGTAACATTCAAAATGTTCTTAGTACTCTCCTACATGCGAATATATCAAAATGTCGTCAATAGACACCACACAAATTATCCAATGCCCAGATTCATAAGGTCCCATAAGCAGCTGCGGGGGCATTTTGTGGCCAAATATGGCATTACCAAAAAGCTACGTAGTGCCACATTACAGCATTTCTAAATGCTGGAAGCTTAAATCGTCATCATCCTTAATCCTCAGGCGTGGTAGCGACCTCAAATTAAATACTAGAAATACACAGCTCCTTGATTGATCAAGCGGATCATCAATTAGGCAACGGATATCGATTCTTAATTGTTACTTTGTTTGTTGTCTCTATGTCGTCTATGACCTCAAAGATCCATCCTTAGCACGACCAAATGCTTGCGGGCACCCCAAGGTGAACTGCGGTCGAATGAATCCACTTATCAACAATTCCTGCAATTGAGCAATACGTAACTT
>JADFUC010001654.1:0-119033 GCA_019722365.1 Lithospermum erythrorhizon | reverse complement strand
ATCAGTATTGCTTCGTTCAGTTACGTATTGCTTGTTATGCTTTTGTCGATGGCAGTGGTATCGTCCATTGGCGTTTTCTTGTTAAATCGTTTGAAATTCTTGCAACATATTTATGGTTTCTCCCGATTCTTACATCGTTTCGTACGGATACAACTTTTTAAAAGCGACTCACTTTTCTTCTTTCTAGATTCTCGCCCGTTAAGGGACATCTCGAGATGTAGCTAAATTACCGATCAATTAGATACGGGCGCTGTAGTAGCAGGTGTGTCGCCAGGCTTAACCCGATAGCCGGATTTGCGCGCGGTAAACCTTTTTGAACTTAGCGTTAACATTCTTTCCTCGCGATTTTCATTACTCGCCATTCCCCAACGAAAATGACTCGTTAGCCATAATGCTTCAATGTGTTGGCCCAGCCACCAGCTATAGGTCGTCTTCTTCCATTTTAGTTCTTGAATCTTGTTGTTAAGCTGATTGGAGTCTCGATATCGTACGCCCGAAAGTTCTTTCATTTGTAGTTATGAAATATCCCGCTGATTTTTGCTTGCTTGATGCATTGTGTTTATCAACTTAAACCCGTTGATATCTACGATGACTTGAAGATAGCGTTCATGGTATCATTTCTTTAAGCGACTTCTGTTCTTCCCGCGATCCTTTCGTCTTGAAACCGCGTCGCTCGTGGTTGTCGGTGGCCGGTTGGTATTGTCACATCAGCCATTGCCGCCGTCTTACGTGTCCATGGTTAAGAATAGGTCATCTGGCCTTCCGGTAGGCATAGTTAGTTCATCGAGAACCGATTGGTCGAGTAATAGGCCTCTTCACAAACCTTCTATTCACAAAAGATTAAGCCGATCTGTTGTTATGCGTTAGAGTCTTTGACTTTGATCTGGAATTGAAAAAGTGTAATCTGCTCGCGTGCGCGGTTGTCGGCCTAGCGTCAATAACTCTGAACAACGCCCCGACTAAAATGTAAGAAAACTTCGAAAGTAAAACAAAGCGTCGGTAACCTGTTTCTTACTGCTGACGTACTGCGTGCAGGCGGCACACCTTGATAAAGGATTCGGTATGATGAAATTGCAAATAAGGACTTATGCGAATGCTCGATTATTCTATGCTGACCCTACTCTGTACGTATGTATAAGTTCGAACCACGACGATACGCGTATCACCGCGCGCTCATCACGAGTATGTGTCTCTTCTGCGTGAATAATCCCCGCTGCAAGCGAGGCCGTCGTAACCCAGTGTTAACAACGGTTATGCAATCTAAAGGATTTATAGAGCGACATCGATTGACTGTAAAACAAAATAAAACTCTGGCTTCGTTTGCTGCAAAATACAATGCGAAATCTCTCACATTTTCGCGTCTCGTTCTAGCGTTTTGGGGCCTTTATATAGTGTAAAGAAGCATGACGAGTTTATGACAAAGGGTTACCGTAAACAAAACTTCCATCTTGTAAATATATTCATCTGATTGGTCCTTTTTCACTTATTTGTTCTAGTATTGTGTATCTTCTTCTAGCTTGATTTATCAAGTAATGCCTTTTCCATTAACGAATCATATCTACTTAGGCTGACCTTAAATAATACTTTTAATTAACCAAATCATATCTACCGAGATGCTTCTTTATAAATAGAAACAAAATCTTCTTCGAAGAATCTGGCTTTGCCGCCGAGCCGTTCTTTACCGTCACGTTAGAGACGGTTGGTCGTGACTTGTAGAAATCTTGACCAATTTTCTGGCGCTAACACGGCGTTATCACAGAATAACCGCCTCCCTTTATGTTTATAAGTTCTTGAATAAATGTATAACGCTACTCGAATGCATTGTCCCCGAAATGCCACGTAGGGTTGTACTTTTAAGTTTATATGCGAAGAACTTGTCAGTTTATACCATGAGAATTTGGAGAAATTCATACCATGCTCCCCAACCGGTTTGTGTTGATCCTAGGGTGTTTAGTGAGCATCTTTTGAGTAATATGGAGAATTAAGGGTTTGGAGATTTCTTGAATCTTTTAAGTATTCAAGTGATGGTTCTTGAAGGTTTCCCGCTACAGGTGTTCTTGATATTTTATTTTAGATTGTTAAGCCTTTTGTAAATATCTACATTGTTAGCCAGTAATGCGGATCTTGATGTGGGTTGGGAGAAAATTGAGGGGTTTATTTCGATTGTTGAAGATGAAGAGTTTCAGGGCCCCAATTTAAATTCTTAAAGACCACTTTCGTTTTCCAAATTGCCCCTATTTTGGGTCTTCTAATTTCCCAAAATTTTCAGATTTTTGTTTAACTTGTTGGACTACGTACTTGCGGATGTAATAAGCCCGGTTAATCAAAGAAATTCACTTCGCGTCAATCGGCAAAGCCCCTCTCGGAGGCCGAGCTCGCCCGTTATGGTAATGGAACTGGCGCCCGCCGTTCTTTAGATTATACATCATGGTGGGTGTAGAGAGTTTCTTATTGGCCGACTTGAAATTTTCGAGGACGCGTCTTTTTCGCCCAACATACTTGATTCCTTAGGATGTGGCTCGAGGAAGTGTGTAGTCGGTTCGATGATAGTGTTTGGGAGAACTTGGCAGATCGGATGTGAACTCGGTTGAGCCCTTGTCAGTTTCGTCCTCCCTCTTCTATTCTACCGCTTCCAGTCATCCCAGGCTCAAATCTTGCTCCACTACGCCTCTTAAACCCGAGGAACTTTTGTTGACGGATCTTATTGCTTAGTCGGTGGCTATTTCCTGCGATTATCCATGACTCTTTCTTAGTAGAGATTTTCGGATGAGGATTTAGTTAATTTTAGGCAATACATTTCCATTCCACTCGTTTGTAGAATTGCTCCTTCCCACTTAGAAAGGGAAGCGAGGTTTCAGTTGACAAATCACATAGTGAAAGGTCAGCCTAGATGGACCGCCGTGTATATAAGTCCTTATCACTATGGAGCCAACTTTCCGCTTCCCGTCCGCTTTGTAGATGAGTTATTAGTAAGCGGTTAATCATGCCCGCTGTAGATGACTCCACATCTATGGAGCCCATTTGTCATTCTTTCTTCTTGAACCCCGATCCTGTATGTAGGTAAGCCCAGCATCTATGAGTAAAACCGTCTACATTCCCATAGACTGAGGTACGAAAGGAGCCTCCTGTTGCTTGATTAGGTGTGGGCAGGCGACCATATCTTGTTAGGAGGCTCCCTGCAATCCAACTTCACACTCTCTTTACCTCTGGGTATGTTCTTGTTGGCCTTTCTAAATATTATACGAGTTCGTGACCTGTCTGCCCGTTAAACTTGGGATAATAGACTAGAACTTGATGATGCTCAATTCCAATTTCTCTGAGAAATCATTAGCAACTTGCCCACCAGGTGAGGGGCGTTATCCCCGGCCTTTGATATTTTTTGGGATTCCCGAATCGGCGTGAGGATGTTTTTCACATGACCTCAATCGCATTCGACTTTCTTGTCTTTTTGAGAGGTCTTATGCCAGCTTTGCTGAAATAATCGTTGCCCATGATAGTGAATTAAGCTCCTCCTTGGGCTTGGCGTCTCTACTAGGTCGATTCCATTATGAATGGAATGGGACTTGCTTACTAGATGAGGGGCGAAGTGGGTAATTGGGAGGCATTTTCCATCCGTTGGCAAGCGTCGCTTAACTTGCCCGCATATGCGGTCGCATCCTTTTACGGCGTTGGCCCGATAGTATCATTTCGAGTATTAATAATTTAAAGGCCACGGCCCCGATGTGAGCTTCCGGCGCCGTCCACTAAATGTATTTCTATTTGTAACAATTTAGAACGTCACCAGTTGATATTGCAAGTTAACGTGATCCATCCCGAGATTTAATATACAACTCTCCTTGATACATTTGGTATTTGAAGCTTTGGTACATTGCCACTTTTAGCCTCATCTTTGTCATTGAGAGTATCCACTACGTTAGGTACTTATTGCTCAGTTCCTCCGTCCGTAGTGTGGATCAATTACACTCTTGACGACCTCTTCTTGGTAAGCGGGTTGGTCGCGAGACAACATATACCCGCCTGGTAACTCGGCATAAGTAATTGTAACTGGAGCATGGCGGTCGCCACTTTCATTCACCGAACTTTAGGATATGCTCGAAATATGACCCGTTTAAACCCTTGAGAATCTTTATATTGCCTTAGCATGGTATCTTATTAGGGTGTCATTTTTCCTCCACGGTATCCCGAATAGATCTATCGCCCAACTTTGAATCTCCTTTTACTAATAAGCTGTACCTCATGAACTTGACGATTTTAGGCGAGAATCGTTGCATCATATTACGCACCATTATTAGTCGCGAGAAGAAAACCGAACATTAGGGCATACTCAATCGTCACCAGCCGAGGTCCCGAGACTTAACCTCCTGCGCCTGCCCACAGTCATTGCGGGCTCCATCCTAAAATAATGTCAATCGGGTTTGGTTTTGATCCGACTCGCTTGATGCGGACACGGTATGTGGCGTTGCTCGGCGGTCGTGGATTATAAATGCGCCCATCTTTTTACTCTTTTTAGTGCTGGGGGTGTAAGATATCTCAGGCTTCGCTCGACTACCTTAGCCCGATTAATTCATTCATACGAATTGGATAGCCAGCTGAGTTGATTTGTCGCGGCTTGTATAGAATCTCGATTTCAAATAAAACTTGAATTTTTCTTGCGAAATCACGAGGCAAAATTTGCTTTGTCTATTATGGGGTGCATAACATCTACTTAACACATGGCTAACATATAACGTTTTGTATGTTCTTCTTACTCACAATGTCTGCAGTAACTGCCATTACGTAAAGAGATGGCAGTATGCTTCATGACGCTCTCTTGGCTCGGGTCGCGAGAGTAGTTGGGGCGACCCCAAATACCTTTTCAATTCCTCAAATGCTTCCTTACATTCTTCATCCCACAAAAACTTTTCCTTTGACATACGTCTTAGATTCTTGAAAAATGGTAAATTTCTTTCTCCCGACTTGGATATAAAGTGGTTAAGAGCGTGAGGGTATCATGTTAACGTTGTACTTTTTGTAACTGACAGGCGGTTTAATCCCAAACATCGCCTCTATATTGTTAGGATTGGCTCAATTCCCCTAACACTTAATCATATACATGAGAATTTCTTGTGCTGACTCCAAATAGCGATTCTGGGGTTCGCCTTTGTCTACTTTGCCTTGGTGATTGAAGGTTTCAAAATTATTGAATGATCATGATATCTTGCTCTTAATCGTGTCATACGTAAAATTCCATATTCGTCCAATTTAGGAAGAAAATATGAAAGGTTACCATTAAGTTGGTAGGTAGCCCTAATTCTTACATTAGCTGTCCGCCTTTCAGCGGTATAATCATATTCGGTGATAAAGCGGTTTTCTCGTCATCGTAGCCATGCGGATTTGATGATATCCTCGTGAAGCATCCATAAAGTCGAAGACCTGTGGCAGTAGCTTCCGTCCACCAGCGTCGAAAGCAGCGTTGGGTAAAAGCTCATGGGGCGTGCTTTGTTCGGATTAGTAAAATTTGTGCACATATCTTTATTTGTTGTTAGGCTTCTTGACCGTTACGCGTGCCCGCGTGTAGAATGTAACTTCATGAAAATAAACTTTTGCTTTCAACAAGATTTTTACTCTTTCACTTATGAATTTGTGTTAACTCTTCGTTAAAAGCCTTTTCTTTTTCAACGTGTGTGAGAAGGTTGGATCGACATACAAACGTAATGCGTAACATTGGGTATCGTATCACCGAGGTCCTCGAAAACACGTCTTCAAACTCTCTTGCTCAAGACTATTAACCGTTGTTGATGGTCCTTTCAATCTTAATTACACGATCACAGTTCTTTCACTTTTAAGAAAGGAACATTTACCGCCTTTCATGGCATGACCCTTTCATTCTCTTTCTTTTTAATTGAGAGTTATGCTTCGTCCGACCGCTCTTCACCGATTTTACCTCCATATGATTGTCCTCTTACGTTCCTTTCTATTCTTCAGGCCTTTTGTTAATGATGGCAAAAAAATATTTGATAACACGCTTAACAACTTTCTTTTGATCTCCATCTTATGCTTACTAAGTGAGGCTTAATCTTGAGTGAACGGAACAACCAATACCACTTAAGCAATAGTGTTAATAGGGTGACTATGGGAACCCATTATATGAGTGTTCTTCAATGTCACCACTTGTGAGCGAGCTCTGATTGTTGTAACGCCGAGATCGCTCTACTGATGAAATCCCGTGAGCCAACTCCATTGTAAATTTATAGAGTGGCCTATAAGCCATTTAATTGTATGGAAGCGGTTGGATAAGGCTCACGGAGGCTACCCGATTTATCGAAAGAATCTTCGCATATAAGATGTCCACTTAGTACTGTATCCACTTAACATTCTTGTAAGTTGGCGGTGGGGAGCTATGACACGGATAAATCGTAGCAGCAATTTAATCACTGTGTGGCAATAATCACAAATTCTTTAATGCAGAAAAGCTAATTATACCATCTTTGGAGCACAACGGTTTAGTTGATTGAATAGACCTCTCCTTAGTGCATAGTTCTTCATGGACTTGCGTGAATTGCCCCTCGCGATACCACCGAAATGAGTATGATTCCCAGAGTGAGCTGGGCACGATCGAGGTTACGGTTTAACACAGGGTGGGCTCACTTAGCGGTTTTGGCGTGTATTGTCCCGTTGATTCACCGTGAACTCTTTTAAATATCCTCTTTTTATTAATACCAAATCTACTGTGACGAGGATTACACATTGTTTGTAATCGTACTTACATCTTGGCGATGATACTCGCGATAACGAAGTTTATCCACTTACGCTTTTGAGTGCGAGCCGTCATATTTGGCTTAGAGCCAATTCTTTCTTGATTTAGGGGATGAGCCTGCGCTATAGATATCCTTAGCGGTGTTAACCGCTTCATTAAGGAACGCTTCTCGTACCTTGAACGAGAACCTTTTGCGGTGGCGGTTAAGTAATTCCTTCTTTGGAACTCTGCCCTATCTCGCTGAATTAACCACATGCAGCCTTTTTAAAACGATGATCGCTGCAGTGGATCACGAAGATGCTACCTTATTGTTAACCTCACGGTATGGTTAGAAATATTTTGTTGCCGCTGACGATAACTCTTTGAGGTTTCATTTGAGCACTTGTTGAATGTCCGTTAATGCATACCGTCGATGCTTTTGTAGTTGGCCCAAACTTTGCAATGAATGCGGTACAACGTACTGTTGATATGAATCTGCTGAATTTCATAGGCGGGGCCGTGTACGATCCCGATGCGCGATCCATTGGTATTTGAGCAGATTTGGCATATATGTCAGGATGTTAGATGGTGTAATTTAACTTTCCAACCGTACACAGCAATGTTCAAGATCACTTGAGAACCTTAGTCGGGGAATGTGTTCTTGGGGTGAGGACGGGCGGTTATCAAAAGCCCTTGTGAAAGAGCATCCAGAGAGGATATGAAGCAGTACTGCCCGAGTACGCAGAGATCGCGGGCGTAATCACGTGATTCTTGGCGCTTTGAAGGTGAGGGTAAGCTATTCAGCTGAGGCGGTTGAAGATTATATCCACAAGGAGAACCAAAGTATGAATCGACACTTTGAGGGGCGATCGAGGAGAGAGAGGTCGAGGCCCAGACGGGCTATGCGAAAGCAGAACATATATGCCATAGCGAGAGCGCGCCAGTTTCGACAGCCACTTCTCCCCGGAAGATTTTGAGGGAATAGAGTGCCAGCATGAGGATCTGCAATTAAATCACGGCGTGATATAGCCAAATTCAGTGGAAAGGTTGGTGGATCTGGGGAGCTCGATGGGCATCCACATTCTAGATATGGATATCTAAAGTTGGGAATAAGGCCGGGCCCGAGATCGGGCAGGGTGGCCACTCCGTTGGTGGGGTTCACGAGGATCATTAAGCCATTGGGAGTTCCAGACCTCGTAGTTGCGATGACGCCCACATGACAGGCCACGAGGATGGTGGAGTCGCGTTGTGAACATGGTAGATGGATCTGATAGCAATGGGCCGGCGGTGTTGATTGGCCCGGTGGCGCAACCGTTACTCAAGTTGAAGTTTCCACTGTGTCTGGGACGAATATAGAAACCAAGGCGCCGTTGATGGGAATCCAATACGGTGCGGCCGTCACACCGTTGATGGGAATCTTATAACTGGAGCTACATACGAAGGGCATCCTGAGTTCATCAACCTTTTCATCAAGGCTTTGGGGGGAAATATAAGTGATTCTGGTAAAAAGATTCTCTTTCTCTGTGGGGTAAGTTTTGGTATTCATGCTTGATCCTGTATGCATAGTTAGAATTGAATAGTTCAACTTCTTCCCGTTGGAGCTTATGAATTGAATACTCATTCTTCATTATGCTGTCTTCTTCTTGCACAGGACTACATGGAAGACTATGAAGTCATGGTTCCATTTCAGTCCCTTCAAGCTCTCGAGTGCCATGTTGATGCCGTTTGTCCCAATAAAAGTGCTGGTGATAAATGCCCAACAGCTGTCCATGATTTTGAGGGTGATCAAACTTATTCTGAAAAACCAGGGCATGATTTCATCCTGACTGCCAACTTTGATGACGTTGAAGCTTCAATGTATGACGGTCTTGTAATCCCTGGAGGACGAGCTCCAGAGTATTTGGCACTGGATGAGGGTGTTATTAAATTGGCGAAGCAATTTATGGAGTCTGGGAAACCAGTGGCTTCTATCTGCCATGGACAACAAATATTGTCTGCTGCTGGTGTTCTAAAGGTAGTTTCCGGACAATTATCATTATTTTATCTTCTGTCAATTGGTTTTACTATATCAGTTAACTATTCTAGACATTCATATGTAATAACCATCAAACTTGCTCATTCCATTAGCTGTATAGCCTACAGGCACATGAATATTACTATGTAGTTTATTAACTTTGGTTTTTGAATTCTTAGCATCCTTTTGCATCCTTGACACCTTTTGAGGTCTCACTCTCTCACCTTTCAGCTTATTATAATTCAACACTTGAGGTTTTTCAGGTTGAGAGTAATCCTCAAACATGATAAGAAAGTCGGATTCCATGATTTCATCATCCGATATAACTATTCTAATGCTAGTATCTTTTCGTGCCCATTTTATGTCCTCTCATTTACATTAGTTGAATTTTCTAAAATTTGACGAGCATCAAGTATGCGAGAGTTCCACTGAAGCATGTGTTGTAACTTTAAGCTTGTGTTATGTTAATCTAAACTCTTGCTTTTGTTATAGGGTAAAAAGTGTACCGCATACCCGGCTGTTAAACTCAATGTAGTTCTTGCTGGGGCAACATGGTTAGAACCTGATCCGATAGACCGTTGCTTCACTGATGGTAATCTGGTAACTGGAGCAGCCTGGCCAGGGCATCCTGAGTTCATTTCTCAGTTTATGGCTCTTCTTGGTGTGCGTGTCTCATTTTGACCAACATAGGGCTGCTTGGAGAATTCATATAGCCGATCTCACATATAGTCGACCTCAGTTAGTGGGGATAAGGCTTGGTGTGGTTGGTTTTGTTTGTATAAATGCTCGAGTTTCTCTTGTTGTGTCTTCCATCATCTATAGTACATGTATGTGTTCGGTTTTTGTTTCTTATCTGGTCTTTCTGCAAGGGCTGAATGAACATGTTTTTTCAATCGACAATAAACATCTTGTGTATGATTTTTGAGTTGTGTGGAAAAAGAGTTCATACAAATTTTACTGTGAGAAATGAGAAACCATTTACGAGAGGAATGACTACTGCATTTCAGATCCATCTTGGGAGGATTTACAATATTTAATTTCATTATAAGTTATTTGATTTATTTTATTATATCCAAAAGATCGATAGTACAGACTTTGTGGACTCCATAGTATATATGAAAAGAACTGTTTAGTACTTACTATTATAAAATAAATTTAATCTGTTCTAAGATGTGAACAGTTTTTCGTCCTTACAATCATCAGTTAAGTCATCCCAAAAAAATGAGGCAACAATTCATTTAACATCTTTGGCTCAACCCATCATTTACGTTTCAGTGAACCATAGAATTTGGCTTCATAATGAAGGAAAAACATACACATCTACAACACAATTCATCACTTGGTTAATCTCATTTGCTATCAGGGAACACACACAAAACTGCCCTACCAACAAGATGTACCCCCACATTCAATTCAGTACCGGGAAGAGGATGAAACTCTTGTTTCGTCCATGATCACGAGCCGAACTGTTTCCCTTCGAAGGATTGCCCGAATTCCCACTCCTTGGGGATGACATAGTAGGAAGTGAGGGTGATCCCATCGCTGCTAGAGATCTCAAACGAAAGGGGCTGTTTTTTCAAGTCAGCATTTATGTGCCAGTTTTGTCCCCAGTTCCGACCCATTTGGAGCCATCCTGTCCTGGAGCCCTTGACCTTTACTTCAACTATGTCCCCAGCACCAGCGACGTTAGTGATTAGCACTGACAAGAATATGCCGGAACCACCAATTGTGTAACGAACGCCTCCTTCTTTTCTGCACTTGATCCTAAAAAAGGCAAAAACAAGGATGTAAAATATGTTGGTTATACAACACAACTAACTGCAACATCATATAATTGTATGAAGTTATCAAGTTAATGTCCACATAACACTAACTGCGAACAAACGTTCAACAAATTGCTCTTTCTTGGCATTTATAACAAATGAAATCAGTAATTCATAACAAATTTGATATTTGATGTTTCTAAAGATGTCAAAAGTACTAATCATTGTTTATCGATTATTTGCAAATTTGCTTCTTAAGTAAGAATTACAATCCTTAAAGCATAGTTACAAATTACAATCATACATATTTCATGATTGTTCAAGTTCCATTGAAAGCATATGATATGAATCTAAAGTCTAAACTAAAGGATATAATATGAATTGTTATTTCAAATCTCAAAGATGAGTGTACTAATGAATGAGCAAAGATATCAATCATTTGCACTTATGTTTGCTTACTAATTAAACTTCAATTATGAAGCCATCAATATAAAGGTCTCAACTTTATTTAGGTACCACAAATTCCATGGAAGCCTATTTCTTTGCATTAACAAGCTCTATTGAAACAAAGGGTATCTTTGTTCACACAAAATATTCAGCCCTTTTTAACTAAATAATCATACACCACTGGAAGCCAAAGGAATCAGCCGCTAAACCCCACCAATAGCAACCCACCCGCAATTTAAGCACTTTTTATTAAAAGACATTTCTACCCAAACATCATTAAAAAACCAAGAACATTCATCCAAAAATATTATCAATTTCATGTCACAATTATCATACCTTTTTTTTTTCTTTCAAACAATCGACTCTTGTATTTACAAAGACTCAATCCGGGAACTCATCATTATGAGTAATATCCCGTGGCCACTGAAATTAAAATTACATACATTGAAAATTTAAAATGTTTAAAATTTCACTTGAATTAAAATTATATACATTTAAAATATACTCCCTTCATCCCAATTTACTTTTGATCATGTAGTAAAATATCCATTTTCCTTTTTACTTGATCATGTAAGAATTCAATACAACTTTATCTTGATCTTTCCACTTTTATCCCTTAATAAAGTACTTTTTATTTTCATGATTAATTAAAGTATTTTTTTTATAAAGTCACTTTTTAAGATATATTAATAATATTAATCAAACCCTTAATAAAGTATTTTTTACCTCCATAATAAATTAAATTGGGACGGAGGAAGTATATGTTTAAAAACTCATACTTTATCATTGCAACTACTCGAACCCCAAACCCCATCATTACGAATTATATCATGTGATCACTAGACTAATCCGGTTATACCTATACATTAAAAATATCATATTTTCATATAATTCCATCAAATATAATAGTATGTGTTGATTCCAATAATTAAATTCGAAACTTCAAAACAACCAAAAATAAAATTGGACAATCTTTTTGCGACAGGGAGTATGCAAGTTGCACATTATTACCTGCGGTACTGAATGGGCATATTAGAAGCCTTCCAAATAGCAATCTTCTCAAAAGCTTCAATGGGCAACACAAAATGTGCATTAGGGAAGTTACAATGCCCCCCTCCATCAGCTTCTAGCCCATAATTCGGAGCACAGAAGTTCGTCGCAGTAACAATAATCGAGGTCCCCGGAATGCACCATCTCAGATCCTCAACACACCTATAGTAAGGGAACCATAAATTTTATATAAGAACGACAGAATTAATACTACGTATTATACAAATAGAAAAATGTACAAATTTAGACAAACAACTTAATTTTTTAGTAAATGAATATTAAAACTACAATTTTCAACAGTAAATTTATTTGGAGTCAAAGATTTTATAATACTCTTGCATATAACGAAATAATTAAAATTGTTCATTACACTAACTACACTTCTACTCTTTATCTAGTTTGAAGTAGTATATAGCGGTTACACTTCATGTTGGATCAACTTGGAAACAATAACACAGGGTAAGTATGAATTGTATGCATACAATTCGACCTTTTATCCTGCTTAGGCGAACCTTTTACAGGCATTGGACCAATGCCTTCTTTATTCGTAATAATAAAAAATTATTTTTCAAAATTTTAGAGACGAATGCTCCCCGTCTCTTTATAGACATCGAGGCATCTTATCATTCGTTTCTAATAAAAAATTATTTTTCAAAATTTTAGGACGAAGTGCCCCTACCTGATTTCAAAACAAGCTCCACAGATCTGCCCCTTTTCAAACAACACAGTGCTGAGTCCAGCTGTTGCTTTTCCATACCCATTCTTCTCCAAGTCGCCATATCCGCAAGCTCCACCGACAGTGTCACGTGGGTCTGCGGCGGCGTAGTAGGTGGCTCTGGCGGATCGCCACTCTGCTGGGGCGGTGGTGGTGGGGGAGGGGGTGGAGGTGTGGTAGTGTGGGGTCACTAGGAATGGGAATGCAACAAGTTGAAGTACAAGTAGAAGGAGTAGCATTCTTGGAAAATAGAGAGAGAGAGAGAGAGAGAGAGAGAGAGAGAGAGAGAGAGAGAGAGAGGGAGGGAGCTGTATTAATTGAACAGAATCTAACTGTACTTAGTAAAGTAAGAATGTCTGATTGTAAATTTGTAATGACTGGCTTAAATTATTGACAAAATTGTTTGATTAATTAAAAGTTTGGAATCGTTATATCAATCGTCCATAGAGTTTCTATTTTGGAATATCACATAAGAGTCAATTACGGATATTTCTCAATTGATCAGGGCACTAGAGATTTATTTTTAATCACTTTAACATCATGTTTGATCTTTATGAAAATCGAACCCACACAACCATACTGCGTAAAGATGCGAGATTGCTGGTATTTAGCACTCTAATTTTCTATCAATTGAACTATGCCCGGAAGCAAATTGTTTGATTAATTTGTTGTATTGTTTGTTCATTGAACTTACTTTAATTGAGCTTTGTCTTGCTTTCGAGTTATACAGAGTATTAAAAAGATGGTAGAGTAAAAATTATGAAATGCCTCGGTTGCTATAAACTGCTTTTTGAAAATGTGTATGCAACTTTTTGGACCATGTGACCTGTGAAGAATTTTTTTATTTTAAATTTAATCCAAATAAAATCAAGAGTATATTGTTTTGAATTTTTTTTCTTTTTGGGCATAAATGATAGGAGTAATTGCACTTTTTTGTACGTTATTATTGTTTTGATAAAAGATGATAAATTATTTTTTAATAATGTACAACGCATGTAAAATCTTACTAGGTGTTAAAAATATATTCATTTGAAATTCAATTGACTAATTACAAATATGTCAATTAATTTGAAATTAGTATAGCACGAAGTGTATTAATAGGAGAGTGGTTTTTACACTCCATTTATTGATTGCAACACTCCACTTCTTTGTAGTTTTTCACCCACTTTTACACTAGAAGTGGAATGTCATTATCATTCATTGGAGTATAAAAATCATTAGCTTATTAATATTGCCTCAAAAATAAATTATAAGTTGATTTACACTATTTTTTTCAAAGAAAAAAATTTCTTGACAACCTCTTCTATAACAAGCTTTGAAGCCAGGAATTAATCTAGATAGAAAGAAAGTATCAACATTTCATGTCTCATTTTCTGAAATTAACATATAATGGTTCTTCGATCTACATTATTTTCTTTCAGGTTCATCTAGTTTACAAGCTGAGATTCAAAACTACATAACCAGAAAAAATATAAATAAACAGATTTGCAAGGACATACTTCCCTTGTTCGACACAGAGAAGGCGATATGTAGGAGACACAATAATTTGTCACCAGGGATATACAGGGTAAATTGGAGAGTGCAAGCACGAAAACTCCATGTGTTTATTAGTTCGTTCGCGATATACAGAGTCCTGCTCCATGCATCGCCATGTTTTTAACTCATATTCTTCGCTCTATATCCATTTCAGAATCAACTCATTCAGCTTCAAGTTCTGCGCCAAACTTGTCCAACCTTTCAGCTTCTTCATCCCAATCACGAATTGCAACATGATTTATTGATCCATCGTCAAAGCTAGCATGTATCTGCTTACCGCCAAACCTGATATCAAAGAAAAAGAAAGGCGTTGATTAATAGTAGAAAATGTTCTTTAGAATGAGCAAGCAGAGGTTGATATTTTTCAAGCGGAAAGCTACATGATCAGAAGATGGTCAAGCATTTTACTTCAGGTGGTATAGACATAGCAAGGAACATATAGTTTCCCTTCCTAATCAGATCAGTCTACTACATCTAACATGTAACTGAGATTCTTTCATATGGAGAAAACACATATTTTGCTCAACATGGGGATGCTAGCATTTCCATGGATACAATAATTTCATTTGTCCCTTCACAACGCAGTACAAAAAGAGTTTGTGTGGACCGTGGACAAATCATACTCGACTAATGCTATATACTTCTCTAGACAAACATAAAAGATACTAGATATTACCATCGCCCGTTCATTGTGTCTATGCACTTTTGAGCATCTTTTTTATCTCTAAACTTGACCAGGACAACACCCTGTGGATGATTTTCACAAACCTGCAGTAAAGTGCCAAGCCGAACATATAAGTCACTTAATATTGATCATCAGGGCATGTAGAACATATAAGTAACTTAGTAACATTGGGCTAGACTAATTTTATATAGCATCAACATTCAGGAAAATGTTCCAACCCAGACCCTGAAATAGCTTCAGTGATAAAACCTGAATAAAAATCTATAGGTATCATCGATGTGCCTGTGTCTATTATATACTTTTGGACAACAAAGTTACATGTCATAATAGATTAAAGTTTGAATCGATGTGCCAACCTAAACTCACATAGAACTCACTCCGAATAATACAGTCCAAGAGCGTTATTCCCCACACAAATTGAATTGATTAACTAAAGCCACAACATAACATCAATAGCCTCGGACGACAAGACAAATCATATTGATGAAGGAAAAACTTTACCTTCACCGATTCCACTGGACCAAACTTTGCACATTCTTCACCAACATCTTCCTCGATTTCTGTTTTCAAACATTCCTCAGCCTATAACCATGAGTAGATTATGAGTTATAGAACTATTGAAATGGCCATGAATTGAAATAAGAAATACTAGATGAAATCCAATGGAATATGTATATTTGACGCAGCCAATTTATATGTTGTCACCATTCATCATGACCTGAAAATAAATACTCACTTCTCCCCTTAAATGTAAGTAGCATCTATTTTTACAAAGAAAACAACAATAAAAATTTAAAGTTCAGAATTGCATCTAATGCTTAAGATTACTCCCTCCAATTCATTTTAATTGACATTTTCGTTTTTCCAAGTCAACCTTTGATCGTCAATTAATTTTTAATCCTTATTCTAATAAATATAAATTTAATATCACTGAATGCACCTTTAAAAATGTTTTCATTTTATTATATTTTCTTATAATCTTTCATAATATGGCTAAAAAATAATTGATGGTCAAAGCTTGACACAAAAAAACGAAAACCTCAATTAAATGAATTGGCGGGAGTATTGATTGTCCAGAACTGTATAATGCAAGTAATCATTTTAATATGATACTTAGAATCATAATTCACTATGACGCTTTCAAATATCTTTTAGTGAGTACTTAGATCTGAACTCACAGAAACCAGAAACCCACAGACACCAGTGATGAAGGGAACCATATTTTACTCATATGCTTAAGATTACATGTGTTTCTTACAAACACTTGCCACTGAGATTTCCATAAGGGGCTACAGAATGTAAAGGCCTTGATGAAATACCCTCATTTCAGCAGGAATGAACATGTGGCGTAGGATAACAGTAGCAGGAACTAACAATTTTGCATCATCACGACCACCTGACGTATAAAACATGAAGAAACCAGTAACTTTAAAGATGAGATACATGGTATCTTTTAAGAAATATAAAATCCGAGCAATGAAAGCTGCAAAGAAGAGTCGAAATTTCAAAAAATACTTGATCCCAATTCGTTTGGGAGATCTCCCTTTCCTGAGATAAAAAATGTTTTCTTATTTGACCAATTCGGAAAAATAGGCTACAGGGAAGTTCAAATTTTATACGCACTTGTCAAAATCAAAACCCCAAACACATTGGTATACATGGTATCTTTTGAAACTAACTCCGAGAGAAGAAAGCTCCCAAAAGAGATAAAAAAAATTGAAAGGTCCCAAAAATCCCTGGGACATCCCCCATTTTGAGATAAAAATGTGTTCTTATTTGACCAATACAGGAAAGTAAATGGACAAAAAATTGACTTGTAAGAAGTTCAAAAATTTATACAAACTTGTGAATGCATGTGGGTATGAGCAACAATCAAAGAGGGGGTTGGATGAATAGGATTACAATAAAAAAGGGATCTCCCCACCAGAAGAAAAAAAAAAATAAATGCAGTGTCCAATTACTCCACTAGCAGTGGGTTGTGACTTGTGAGTACATACTAAGTTAAGAACTCAATATCATACAAGTTGTATAGTCAAAAAGATTTCTACTGGAACATTTGGATGAATAGGATAACACATAAGAGCATCCAAACATAAATAAAAAGAAATAAATAGATATGCGTGTGCATTGAACATACCCCAGCCAAGCATTTTCTTTTCAAGCTGCTGAAGTTTTTTCTTCTTTCTTTTGTCTACTTGTTTAGCAATAAATCTTTCCCCTGTAAATTTATATAAAGTCAGTACAACCATACAATAACAACAATAACAATAGCATTCACCATAACGGCATAAAAGAGAGTTGTGCCAAGCTGCTGCAGCAAAGAGAGTTGTGCCAGATGTTTACCTTTCTGCTCAAATTTGGCTTTGCTAACCGACATTGGAGTCTTGTGACTCTCGTCATTTGGTCGAAAAAGTGTCCCGTCCAGAAATTGGATGGCCAGATCAACAGAGGGTTCCTGTTTGTGCAGTTAATATATAGATGTGAGTGTACAGAAAGCATGTAACACCAAGACAACGAATTTAGGGGTCACAGTATCACCTTTAGATAAGTAACTAATGCATCCCCCTTCTTCTTTCCAGTTTCTTTGTCCACATAAATTTTAATACGAGGCTTTTTTGTCTCAGGATCCTGTAAATTACAGAAAATATAGTAATTCCATATGAGCGAGTGAAAAGAAACTGATCAAGACAGGGATGAAAAGGAAATTAGAAATATCCGACCTCCTTCAGGATTCCACATCTTGAAAAAACTTCAACCACCTGGTCAGCAAATTTTGTGCATCCCAAGGAAAGGGCCAGAGGATAAAGATATTAATATGTGTATGCAAAAATAGAATGGTCATGCTTAACACCAGATAAGGCAAAAATAAATACAAAGAAACTTGGGGAAAAAATAATACATCAACAATTCAGCTACCAACCTCATCAAAAGTCACATTGTCAGGCAATCCTGTCACGTAAACATGGGTATTGACCTTTAGCTCAAACCAGCTATCTGGAGGTTTATTAGCTTCCTGAGGATCCAAATAAAAATGAAATCAGTACTGGAAATATTATATATCATAAATACAAAGGACATCAATCATACACAATTAGTCAGACATACTCCAATACCCTCTGTGATAGTGGTGATAATGGGGAGAAGGGAGAAGGTCGAGGAGGTATCAGATGAGGAAGAGACAATAACATATGAAGCTAAAAGAGCAAGGATATACATATCTACGAACTCAGAAGAGAAAACCTGCCTTCAAATTTAATGGAATATTCATTGAAACAGTAAAGTAATGGAATATAAGGATGCAGGACCTTCTTTTCAGACTCCGGCAATTTCCTCTTTCGATCATCCTTACTTTCCTTAGATTCACTTGCATCAACCTCAATATTTGCAGAGAAATCATCGAGTTTGACTGTTGGTAAGACTTCTTCTTCTTGAACAAACGTCATTTCTTCTGGAGCATAGATGTCTTCTTCGTTAAATTCATTTTCCTAAAAAATGTACATTACAAAATGAATTAATAGAATAGCGTCCATACCTTATTTTAAAACCATGATACAACTGGTACAGATATACGAAAAGAATATGATGAAGATATACACGCAACCGTGATGCTTGCATTATTCGAGGACCAAGTGACCAACAAAAGATAATGTAAGGAAAACTGAATGTAACATCTAGCAAACAACTTATTGTACAGATAATGTGACCATATGCATTAGTCTAAAATTGATTAGGTTACAAAATTACAACCAACAATCACAGTTATAAGATAAGTCTCCAAAATAAATCAACACGCAGTTTTATTGCAGAACTTCAGGGGGAAAAAAAAAAAAAAAAAACTTGTAAAGCTTAGCGGCTCATACCTGAGGTACCCAAGCTCTGAGAACCTTATCCCACTTGTATCTAGTTCCATCATCATCGGTGAATTCTGTTTCCCCATCAGGAGGTGTTGACGGTCTTTCTTGAGCATCAATTGCTTCTTTTTCAGCTTCTGCTTCTGCCTCTTTCACCTCCCTTTTCCATTTTTCAAACTCATCATCAACAGTAGAGATTTCAGGCTCTGAAAATGTATTTAAAATTTAAAGAACCTCACATCAAGCCAATCAATGCTTTTAAAAAAAAGGGAATGCCTATAACTACCTGATTTTTCAGTAGGTTTTTTATCCGAATTATTCAACAGCCCAGGAATTGCTGATACCGGCTGCCAATCACTTCTCCCTTCCGACCACACTGGTGTAATATCAAGAAGGTACCCGTTGGAGTGATGCTCTGCCCAGGTGAATCGAATAAGATTAAATAGCTGATTCGATTAATACTTTGAAAGTATATGATATAGAAGAACCAATTGTGAAGAAATCGAGCTTACTGAGTTATCGACAAACTGAAACTTTGTGAAAGAATACAACAACAAAAAATACAGATTCAAAATGTGTAGCTGCAAAGAAAAACCTAAAACAGAAATGACAAAACCAATTTAACAAAAATATCAAGGCCATCTTGTTTCATTTATATCTTCACTTTTTCAGTGCTTAAGCTTGGGACTGAAAATCTTAACATTTTTAAATACGATGTGAGCGACTCCAATTCTCAATTCCATTTATTGATCCTAAGCAACTACCTGAGCTCCAAGTCAACAACATAAACTAAATAAAAATTATCATATGAATTTCGATCAAACAACACAACCTACCGCGCAGCTCAGCGATAGTATAAGGACCGATTGGTTGTTGGTCAGGACCCAGTATGTACCATCCTATCTTCGATATCATTTTAGAATCTGATTGAACACCATTTGCTTCACCTACATGCCCGAAAAATAAGTTTTTCATCCTCCATCTCAATATATACCCAAAAAACATACATAAAATGGTCCGTTTGGATTAGGGTGAATTTAAGTGAGGGTAAAACTTCAAAATTAACCAAGATTCACCCCAATCAAAACGGACCATAAGTGAAAAACATACAACTTATTTTAACTTAAAAATTCATTCTTTGAAAACAAAACGCATATAAATTCAATATAACCATCTTATCGGAACATTTAAATCACAACATAAATAACCAAAACAACAAAAAAGGCTGAAACTTTAACAAAAATAACACAAATAGAACAACCTACGGTTGATATATTGTGAACTAGTAGATATCATTTACACTCCAATCTTGCATGTTGATTTGAAGCTTATTTCCTTTGTTGTCACTTAAAGGGAAAGGGGAGAACTTAGGCTGCATACTACTCGGCCCCTTAGCCCCCCCAACAACCACCCCTCATAAGATGGAGCATCGTCAAAGTCATTGGGGCAGGTTAATGCAATACAATTGATAGCTTAATCAGATAAAATAAGGAAGAAATCAGATATACTACCTCCAAAGATTCTATCTTTTGATTTTCAATGGAAAAATAGAACACCACACCTTGGAATGCCATTACCCATAAATGTTATTTAAATCATTTTTTGTAGTTAAAAAGATTACAATAACATAACCTGCTCTGTTAAGGAACCCTTGACCCTTAAGGATTCAACCGCTAAACCTCTGATATAATGTTAATAGTAAAATATGTTCCAAATACTATTTTTCACCAAATTGTATACAACATATACAAATATTTTAAATTCAAAATTCAAAAATTTAATCAAGAAAATTATGTTGGCATAAATATTTTTTTGTGAAAAAAATAAAATGTGCAAATTAACTAACCGGCGGCGTACGGAGGCGGAGCAGGTGGTCCTGTGAGCGACGCCATAATCAACACTGTCTATGGTTTCCTACTTGTGAGCTGTTTGGGTATATGTATTATTGGGCTTATTAACGAGTCGAATCAAATCATATTTGACCGAATTGAAATGAAGCAAACGAATTTTGATTCAGGATAAGGATTAGTAAGATTATAAATTGATCGAATTTTAATTCTGTTTAACGAATCGAATAATCGAGCCATTAATAAATAGCTTGATAAGAACTATGGGTTAGGATATATATTCATTAGTTAGAACTTGTCTGGCATAGATTAGTAAAAAGGATAAAATTACCGAATTGAATAGCGATTTGTTTATCCGTCGAAAGGAATTTCGATTTAGGGTAACGAATCGTAATTGGTTTAGATTACAACCTGAGCAAATTTTGATCTATACTAATTATATGTAATCTCGTTTACTCGTACTACAAACATACTATCTATACAATTGTCCCACGACATATGAACATAAGTAGATAACTATTATAACCAATTTAGAATTCCAACATTTGGGCTCAAGAAAATAACATTCATCTTTTGATAAGATTTAGTTAGACTAGATTCAAAAGAATGTGACCTCTTTTTGTTGCCTTATTTGGAAGAGTCGAAGATCAATCTATTAAATTTAAAAGCGCGTCATTGTTGAGGTGATAAAATGAGGGATTTTAACAAATGTTAGTGATATTTGGTTCTATTTGCCCTACATATATATTACTCGAACAAACCTTCTTTTAGGGGTGTTTGTTAAATCAGCGAAGTTTGAAAAATTGAATGGCTGAAGCGAATTATGGCTGAATCACGAATTATGAAAATATTTAGGTATTTGATAACGATTCGATAGAAAAGACTTAAATTAAGTTGTTTGACAACTTTGCTTCTCATGATTGATTCTTTATATATGAATCATTATATTAAATAAATAATAGTATAATAGATAATTAAATAATAAATCTTATTATTAGACATAAATAGTATTATAAATATAATAATTTGATTAAATAAATATTACAATATAAATAAATTTTAAATATCATTAAATAAATATTCCAAAAATTCTATTCAAATAAAATTAATTAAATACATGAAAAATTGGATAATAACCATAAATTCTTTAATTAATAAGAAAATAACCACTTGTCTTCATTTGAACCTATAATTTAAAGACATCTACGGTTGTTAAGCGAACATAATTCTTAGCTACTTCCTTAATGCCAAGTCTATGGTTAGCGATTTGATCCTATAGATTAATCATATATATCTTTGATGCGCCGTCTTGTATTAAACTAATGTTGATCGTTAGAAGAGTCTCCATTGTGCCTCATGAATTCTCATGTACCTTGTTAGCCTATATGGCGATCTTGAATAAAACTAAGTGCGCTTTTCGACTTATACAAACTTTAATTCAAGTTTCACTATCAATACGACTTTAGCAATTTGTAAAACAAATGTGAATAGGCTAAAGTAGTATTAACACCCTCAAATGAATGCTAGACAAAAGATGAAACAATAAAACGATCTAGCAAACATTATGTGCAATAAAACATCAAAACTCATTTGATCAGTAACATTAAGCTCATTCATGCATATCTGATTAAAATCAAAATTCATGGCTGGTCGATCACGCGATCTATTAAACATACCACGCGATTCAATACATAGATATACTAGGTGAGTTTAAGATATTCTTGATAAGCAGCTTAATTATGATTTGATCGGTGCCGGAATATAACAATTAAGTTAGGTGATCAAATCAAGCCTCCTAATCATGAATATTGAATTAAGATCAGCATAGGATATTCTATTTTAGCTCGATTAAACTTGACATGTCGATTTATACGATAATTGATTATATGCCGACATATTCCAATAAGCATATAACTTAATATAATGAATCCTAAGCAATTCTAGCATATATATAATATGTGCAATAAAGTAAGTAGGAAAGAAAGTACCAAACTCGACACGGTGTTTTCCACGAGTTATTAATCATCCCGACCAGGCTCCTCACCTTAGGCTTTCACTAGAATCCACTAGATGGCTTCTTCAAATGTTGGTGAAGCCCAAACCAACTCCCAACTCTTAGCTCATACCGTTAATACACCACTAGAACCCAAGGACACACCGATTTATTGATAATTCGGAATGCAACTCCCTACACTGAGCAGTCTATATCCCTCTTATAAAATAGCTCTTTATGACAATCTACTCGATTCTAGCTTAAGTAAGCCTCACAACACCTCGGACCTCAGGCACTTTCTAGTATGAAAGGCAAAATCTAACCCAATGGGACTTATCTCTTTTTATAGAATAGAGATTGTTGTTTTATCTAATCTAAATGCTCCTCAATGAGCTAATGGGATTACAATTTTGGCACAATTTATAACTCCTAACATTGAGTAGATAATACATTGAAGCTTGTTCAACTCCTTGTTGAGTGAATAAGACTTTAGCTCTTAGGCTCCCCGTTTGAGCATTTCATCGAGCACCTTGGAATACTGAGTTTCACATTTCTCATTTCAAAGTTTGCTTAACCAAACTCACTCTCTTTGATAAATCGCAATTAAAGCTCATGTGTTTGAGAGAGATTTGTCTTTTTAAAATAAATGCATCTTACAATTGGCTGGGAAAAGTTGGGAGAGTTTGGAAGATTTGGTATTTAAAGGGGTAAGAAAATGGGTTAAGCGGACAAAAATGGCTACTTTGGCTGCCAGATCTCATAGAGGCTGGGGAGTCTCGATGGGGTCTAATCGGAGAAAAACGTAAAAAACACTTCCGGAATCTCGATGGGTTCTCGATAGAAGCAGTTTTTGCGAAACTTAAAATACATTTCCCGGCTTCGTTATAACTCGATTTTGGCGATGCAAAAAGCGTTGGAAAGCTCTTTTCAAATACACTTACTTTCATTCAATGGGTTTTATCATTAAAAGATTTTCCATCTTCTTGTAAACAACTACAAAATATTGAAGCGGTTAAGATCTTTTTAGTCAAAAATGATTTGAAAAATATCTAATAAGAACTTCAATCAAGATCAAAGGAAAGAAAGTAAAGTAAGATTCAAGCCATAAATTTTTACCTAATCTTCGGCTTGCATCGAGACTCTTCTTCCGATCTTGATTCTTAAATGAGCTTTTCTTAACTTGAATCCTTTCATGACGGTGATTGGACGGTCTTCTTAACTATCGTCATTCTTCACTTTGAAGCTTTGTATGTTGATTCTTCTTCTATCTCACCATACTCATATTTTGGTATTACCAAAATCACCTTGAAGCTCATGACATTTCTTCCATTGTCTTTGATGCTTGATATTGTGTTTGTTTTGAAATCTCAAATGTCAACTTTAGATCCGACAAACACCTTTTCTTTACATTACCTATGAATTAATCACTTGAGCACATATATGTTTAGATAGTAAATCAATCTTTAAGTCATCATTAAAACAAGATTAATGCGGACTCGTAGTCAATGAAACTCCCCCTTTTTGATGATGACAAAACATTGATGCCAAACACATGTCCATAGCTAATTATAAAGATTAAGCACAAGGACATGGTTTGCTTTGCACACACATGCTAGATAAAATACAACATTTAAGCATACTAATGACTGTTCATAATCTTAATTTCTCCCTTTTGAATCATCAAAAATGTACAAACTAGGCACAATGGATACCATATAACGTGTCGTTGAAAAAAATTCAGCAATGAGCCATGGTTAGAGGAAACTCATGTTAAAAACATATAAACATGTAAGCACATTAACATGGTTTCATACACAAACAAAAATGCCACAATGAAGCATATTGCAAGTGTCACGACATCGCACATAATCCACTTTCATGGTTCAAACCAAAAAAAGATGCAAAAATTTGAACAAGTGATGTGAACATATGTCTCATCTAAAAATAGTTTATGAACATTGACATATGATAAAATATTGCTAATTCTCATTGCATCAAAATTTTACAAAACTCAAAAGAAGAGAATAAGTAATGGATAGATCCGCCGGAAACAAAGTTATCATCGGAAAAAAAAAGACAATCATAAGTTTATTAATTTGTCCTCAAGACAAAAGTTCTCTAGGACGGCAAAGCTAAGTACAATATCACCTTGAATAAGAAGGAGTCCCTCGATCTACGGTTTCATTGGGCAACCGTTTCGGAGGTAAGATGATATATGCGGTGTGTATTATACCATTTTTAAGAACAAAAATGTTCAGAAATCATATATATACGTACACACAGTGGTTTTAACAAAACTTAAAGAAAAGTGAAAATAAGTAAATGGTTTTGTTAAAACAAGTTGAATATATCAGTCTTCGAGGATAAGCGATTTGGACACGATGAGCGAACCTTTAATGAATTCCTCACTATCGAGAATGGGTAGGCCTCTCCCCACTTTCCCAAAGTTTTGCATATACAATTTCAAGGACATGTCTAAGGGCAATCACAATAACCCCGGCAACAGTTTAAAGAAAAGTTTAAAGCATATCTTGAGCGGAAAGTTAATATTTTCAAATCACTCAATTCTCTAGCGATATTTGTTTACGTGTTTGAAAATGCCAAACTGAAAGGTAAGGTACAAGTGGAAAGAAAAATTTCATCACTGAAAAACAATCCACTAATCTTGTGCAAGCCAATGAAAACATAACCAGTGCGTGTCATCGAAATGCATTTAAGCAGCATATACAACGGATGACAAAGGTACTAAAACACACCAATGACATATTGCACATTTAAACCTTTTGCATTCTCCTTAAAACAAAATGTATTTTCTAAAAATTCCCTACTATGACCATCTTGAAAAAGATCAGAATGCCGTAGTTGAAATAGCTTTTTACAAGCGGAAAAAAGCAAGTGGAAAATAGTTTAAACACAAAGGACCCTCCACGTTTCTTATCCAAGTAATCGAACAATAATAGGAGTATAAACATGATTGACAAGATAAGTTCAAGATTATGAAGATTAAAAATTAAAGCATCGATTGTAGTCTTTTACATTAATTAGCCTTGATATAATGACCTCTGATACAAAATTTCTTCGCCAGAATGAATATCATTATTTGGCGTTTCTTGAGTAACTCATAAGAGTTTTAAAAAGAGGATTTATAATCAACGCTTTAACCCCAAACACATATACTTATGCTCAACAAATATGTGTCAATCATGGCATATGAGTTAGGAGACGTTGAAAGTAACGGTACAAACTCGCTGGGGCATTAAATATTTTTAAATAGCCTAAAGAACATGGCTCCCCTCAACTAATACTAGCTAATTCAACATTGAAGTCTTCATGTTACTAGAACATGCACAACTTTAATTTCAAAGAATGTAGAATCATGCACGGAGAGGGAATACCAAAATATACTCAAGTTCAAAGAAAAAGTATGAAAACATATTTTAACTTGGAGTGAAAACAAGAACATGTGAAACATCTCTCAAGAGAGCATTTCTATCCTAGAGACACACATGTCGGAGAATTTTGGAACTCTGAGCCCAAATATGTTCAATAAGGAAGAATTGCCAGGTATTTTCCTGTGCATGATATCGCCTAGGACATACCAAAAATGGCGTATATGTCATGTAGATGCAGGAAAACATAAAACACGAGGCATCCCAAACATATTTTTGAAATCACTTTTACAAAACATTTAACCTTTAGAAGCCCAAGCCTTTAAAATGAGAGATTTAAGTAGATGCAATCCAGTGTAAGTTGCAAATCGCTTTAAAAAATACAGCTTTAAGCGAATGAGATGTACAATCGCATGATAAACCTGTAAGCAACTAATCATTCAAGTTCAAGTAGGTTTATCAAAAGACTCATTTTAAGATATATGTGCGAAGATAAGCCTTGAGTGTGTTTTTAAACAAAGTATATCCAGTTTAAAAATTTACCAACCACAGATTGTCCAAATCAAGCAAGCGAGAAAAATGATAAATGGTTTAAGCAATCATCGCCTCCAAAGTTGAAAGCCATAGTATGAAGACAATTTATGAATTTCCTAGTGGCCATCGAACCCGTCTGACCACTATTCATGAAGATCCGTCGGAACAACAGCTGGCACTATACACAAGGCCATCCGGGCCTTATTAATAGAAGTAAAAATTCTAGAAAAGAAATCGCGATTTGCATTCCATTTTCTTTTGTGCATTCGTTGTTTAGTCCTTTATGACAAGATAACTTTCGTGGGCTGCGTCTTGAGTTTATCTAGGAGCTTTGAGTCTCACATTTTATTAAAGCCATCTCCACACTTTTCATAGTCCATCCTTAGACCTACACATTTAAGCTCAAGTGGAGTATAGGTATCAGTGCTGGATCGCTTTAGATTAGTGATGGCATATCACAGATAGGCCTTATTTGTCAGCTAATCACATATAAACCCCAAGTTTTATGAAATATGTTTTATACACATAAAAACATAACATGTTCATTTCATTCATGATGATCATTTAAGAATATCAATTAAGGCATATTGATTCATCTTAACCAATTTAGAGACAATACGGGCCCCAACATAATGAATGACTGGGAATAAGGCATATAATAAAGACTAGAATTCAGATATTTTAATCGCACATGAAATCTGATTTTCACATTTCCCAGGCACATTGCTTTCATTTTCATATGACATGTAGGCATTTTAAATTATGAACATGCATTAAAGCCAAACAAACCCGAAACATGTCAATCGAGGTAGACAAGATTAAGTAGCAATATATTAACATATATAAATTTAAGATTCAATTCATGAATAGCCCTTTTTTTGTGGAGTTTTTGAAAACGTTTTAGCACATAAATGGGGTTGTCTTACAATAAGCATAATATAAAGATAAAACATTTAATCATTTTGAAAGCATACGTTTGTTTCCTAACGAATTCATACAACTCCTATTAATCAAGTTAACTAACATATATTTCACCGTTTCCTTCAGTCATGTCTATAAAAATAGACAATCGATTCATAAAGGACATGAACTAACAATTTAAGCACTTTCGCAAACATAAGAACATATAACACTTAAAAATAACCAAATATTTAAATATACCAACTTTGAAGCTCATCTTTTTCATTAAATAAAGCGCAGTGTGATCCATAAATTAATAGTCGCTCACTATGATCATATCTTCAAGCCATCCTTTCCTCAAACTCAGCATTAATCAACTTAAGAACATGGTACCCCGATTCTTTTGAGTCCGTTGGGTTGATGTTGAGTCCCTCCATAAAATTTTAGTTCAAATACATTTTGGCGGAACTCAAACGCCAAATGTTCATTTAACCACAACCAAGCATATAAATCAATTAAGCGTGTGTGGTGTGAATTGTGTACATGTCAAAGCATATAAAACATATCAAACACATATAACATATCATTCACTATGTGATTCTAACATCAAATTAAAGGCATATAAATCATGTTAGGCAAATAATGCTTTTATTTGGTGGTCATGCTAGGCAATCTGAGTTGGTGAACTCAAATATTTTGTTAGCTATATGGCGTCATGGGGGGTGAATAAGGACTAAGAGGTGGGTCTGAACTTTTCGATTCTCTACGCTTTAAAATTTCAAGTTTGCAGCTAATGCAGGCTTTGGCAATTTGTAAAACTTTAAAAGTAGGTGTTAAATAGTATTAACACCCTCAAATGAATGCTAGATAAAAGATGAAACAATAAAGCGATCTACTTTATGTGCAATAAAACATCAAAACTCATTTGATCGACATTAACATTAAGCTCATTCATGCTTATTCACGATTAAGTCTAAAATCTATGCCTGATATACTAGGTAAAACTTTTAAAAGATGTGCGATGCTGTGAGTTTAATTATGATTTGATGGGTGCGGAATATAACAATTAAGTTCAGATCAAAGTCATTCATCTAAATGTGATTAAGTCAGCATGTGATGTTCTATTTTAATGAAGCTTGACATAAATTTAACACAATGATTCGGTGTAATGGAGCATATTCGACATATAGGATCATAGATTCTAGCATATATATAATGTGTGGCCAAGTAAGTAGGGAAAGAAACTCTGATAGGGTGGCTTTTAGAGTTGTCCATCCATTAGAGACTCTCATAGAACTTGCTAAAGTCACTGAATGAACTTCTTGAATGTTGGTGAAGCCCAAACCCTTCTTGACTCTTAACCTGGATTATGCATGGCCACTGGGCCGGTACACGATTTCAAGCTAATAGTGAGGAATACATAGCTCCTCCTACTGGATAAGCAACAAATTTGGCTCAGCACTCGACCAATCTATAGTTCTAAAATAAGCCTCGCTGACACCTGGATACCAAGGCTTCTGGTATGAAGAACAAATCCTAGCAATGGGATAGAATAGAAGATTGTTTTATCAATCTAAATGCTCTCAATGGGCTACAATAGGATTACGATTTTGCTTTCGTTTATAACTCTAACATTGGAGTAGATAATACAACTGACTTGTTAGGCTCTTGTTGAGTGGATAAGACTTTGAAGCTCTTGAGCTCCCGTTTGAGCATTTCATCAAACACCTTGAATACTCTTTAGTTCCACATTTCTCGACTTTAAAGTTTGCTGACTGTTAAAATATACGATAGAAGTGTAATTAAAACTCATGACTTTGGAGATTTGATATTTTAAAGTAAGCCATTATAAATAATACGTTGAGGAAAGGAAGATTTGGTGTTGAGATGTTTGACACCATCGAGGGATCTCATGAGGCTGATCTAGTGAAAAGCAAAAAAGAGATCATTGGTTCATTGACAGTTTTCTTTCATCCTTTAAAGCCCAGTTATAACTCGGTTTTGGCCAATTTTAGCGTTGGAAAACAACACAAGCCCACTTACTTAAATGGTTTTTCATTAAGATTTTCAAAATGTTCTTTTTTGACAAAAGCAACAACTTAAAAATGTTTAAAGCAGTTAAGATCTTAGTCAAAATGATTTGAAAAATATCTCCCAAATAAGAACTTCAATCAAGATCAAGGAAAGAAAGTAAAGTAAGATTCAAGCCATAAATTTTACATAATATTAGGCTTGCATCTAAGACTCGTTTCTTCCGATCTTGATTCTTCGTGAGCTTTTCTTGAGTCTCTTTCATGACCGGTAGGTTGGGCTAGTCTTCTTTATTACATTCGTCGTTCTTCACTTTGAAGCTTTGTATGTTGATTTATATCTACACCCTCATAGCTGTTGTGAAATCACCTTGAAGCTCATGACATTTCTTCGTTGTCTTGATGCCTTGATATTGTGTTTGTTTGATATCGATGTCAACTTTAAGTCAAATGAACACCTTAACATACCTATGAATTAAATCACTTGAGCCGCATGCTGTTAGATAGTAAATCAATGTTTAAGTCATCATTAAAACAAAGGTGTAGAGACTGTGATCAACAGTGCTATCATCGTCAAAGTGTTCAAAGAAATAATCTTCATTGTCCACTCACACAAATAAAATTATACATAGCCACGCGAAATTTATTCTGATATTTCTTTGTGTTGGAAATGGATAAGATGACATCCTTTGTGAGAATTGGAAACCGATTTTTAAGAACTCCAAGAAATGGGTTCAATGACATTTAGCATAGCGATTAAGCGGTAGCAAAACTTTATTTGCTCCCAATTCTTAGAATTAGAAATCACCTAATATAACCAAAACATATAAGACACCGTCGAAGCTCAATCAGCGTCATCTGATTACACAATGTTAATATGACAAATAGCCACAAAAAAAACATGCTGGAAAAAGCCAACCACTTCGGTTCTCTAGTTAACAGGATAACAAATCTGAGTATTAACAATACAGTACAATACATTGAATAAAATACAAAGAATTAAATTAAAAATAAACAGCATCAGTATTATAAATTGAATAATAGAAAGGGATAAAAGTATTAACATAGCGATAAAATTAGAGAGAATAATACAAGGTGAAAGAAAGGAGAATATATTGTTTAACTTTTAGGATTAGAATTATGGGTAAGAAGGAGAATTGATTATTTGGAGATTAAGTAAAGAAATAAAGATAAAGAAGTTTAGCAATTTTTTGTTAAAGATTTGATTTAAAATAATTCGTTAACAAATGACTTAATAAATTAAGTGCTAAATTAATTTAAATTAAAATGCCTAATAAATTTAACAAACACCGCCATGTATTGGCTATATCAGTATTTTATTTTCAAATGAGATAAATGATCTCTTTCATTAACTTCCGATGTTCTAGCAAAAAAAAATATATATATTGATACGGAGTAGTTTTTAACCATACAATTCAGACTCAGGCAACCATCTAATAATACAACCCACATGTCTAATTGACTAATTCTTTCACAAATCAAACCAAAGTCAACTAGAATTCACCAAATCAATATTTTTCTGAACCAAAACTGGTTAGTATATAAAAACCAAATCAAATTGAATATCTAGAGTGAAGCTTCAGAAACCAATCAATAAATGATGCTTAATGAATATGTGACACGGAGATTATAATTAATTGGTGAGTTGTGTTTGATTTTTTTAATTTTGTAAGTTCAACTGAATTTATTTGTCAAGTATTGGTGCTGCTGCTATGTTTGTTCTTCCGAATGTTTTAAAATGTTGTTTGTGAGTCCCATCTCATCTCAGAGGTTATACTTGTATTGTAAGCAAGAAGGTTAGCATTGGATCTATGAGTAATATATTTGATCCTATGGTTCATAATATAAAATAGGACGTTTAAAGCATTTCATGTTTATTTTTATTAACTAACACACATTGTATGCAATGTATGCAATGAATTGCATGCAATGTTTGTGGGGTTTGTGGGAAATGACTACATGCTTTTACTTGAATTAAGGTGAAATTACAATTATATCCTATAAAGTATCATGACATTCTGTAAGCTCCTAAATGGAGCTCTCAACTTTTAGCAACTATTATCAAATTAGAATATTCAATGTAAAACATAAGAGATTCATTTAAATATGAAAGCAAAACAATTAGTTAGACAAGCATAACATTGTTCTTTAAGCAAAAAATTGCTCTGAATATGTGAAAATTGCTCTCACTATATTTAATCAAAAATAGGATTGTTCTTCAAGCCAGAAATAAAACTTCAAACATGATGAACTAAAAATTTAATCTAGATTTAGCTAAAAAAAGGTGCAAATTGACCTAAAAAAGGTTGAGGAGACAACTTGTATTAAGAGGTTGTGTCCCTCAATTGATCTTTTTTAGAAAGAAAAAAAAAACAAGAGAGCCAAATTAAATGTATCCTAATGTTATCACACGTTTAAGTCCGCATACTATTCGATCCCCTTATTAGTGTTAGGCATTGGGGCAGTTGTTGTTGTTGTAGTTGTAGTTGTAGTTGTAAGTGTAATTGCTGTCTGTCGAGTATCTTCAATAAGTTCAATCATTAACATAAGGAAATATGTTTGATTTTCAGGAGAACGAGAAAGTCTAAATTCCATGGCTTGTCTTGCCTTAACTTCTCTTAAGGAGAGCATAGAGCCCTTAGTCAACTCTTCGACTAATCACTTTTCCTACGAAAGTTCTGTAGTCCTATATTCTCTGGATGCTAAAGTAAGAGACTCTCTTCAAATCGTCAAATATTTGTCCAAAAGATCCGACTCTGCTGAACAATTTAAGCTAGTTGAAGAAAAAGTTAGAATTGCAGCTTGCGAAGCTGAATATTCGTCTCAGCAATTTACGCAGCATGACAATCTATCACTTAAGATATTGCTCTCAAAAGTAGATGATATTGAATTTTTGATCACTGATTTGTTGAAAAATCTGGGGCCGAAGTTTTTCAACCTCGAGGAGCAATTGTCGTATGTTGTAAGTTCCTCAGCTTCTAATTCATATGAAATTCATCATGGATTTGTTTTCAATTACATTAAGTATAGATCTTCGTATTTAAAAAAATTGAGAAGAATGCTATGTATGTTAACGAGAATTGCATCACCCATTCGGGTGGAGAAAAATGAACTTGTTGATTTCTTGATATCTAATGTGAATTCTGATTTGCGGTTGTTGGGCATCAATATTGATGGATCCGGAAGTGGTATGGAGAATAGAAATCTTGCGAGATATATTTATACCGATACCCGGATGAAAAATTCGTTTCCCATTCGTGCTTGGGTTACAGTGTTTTTTAGCGACCAAACCAAGGATTTGTTGAAATCCCTGTTACACTCTGTTATGGAAGACTTTTCGTTCAACGAGACCTATCAGCCGAGGCTTGGTGAGATGAGTTCTCAGCAGCTTTATGAATGTCTATATTCACACTTAGAAGGTCAGAGGTATTTCATCGTCATAGAGAATTTAGAGTATCCACAATGTGATAGTATTAGTTATCCGTTTCCGGACAAGAAAAATGGTAGTAGGATACTATTCACTAATAATGTTGGTACGGCATTTGGTATTACTTCAAAGATTAACTTGGTGTTATCGAGTTTGGAAGAGGGGCAATTACATAAAATGTTTCATAATCTGGTATTTGGTGGAAGAAGGTGCCCTGGGGAATTGAAGACCATGGTTTGGTATATTCTTAACAGCTGCCAAGGTTCCCCTTTTGCAGTTTTCATGATTGCAAAGTATCTCTCCACTATTAACCAGACAACTGATAACTGGCTCATTGTTCATGAAAGTATACAAAACAGAGCATACATGTTTAGTAATTTGGTTCACGGCATCATTTTAGCATTACTGAAAGCATCAGAAGATAATAATTCCATTCATGCAGAGGAGAGAAGTGTTTTTACTCAGAAATGTGAGGCCAAGAATAAGCATCCAGAGAGATTTAAACACCTTAGTGCATCATCAGAAGTAGCTAAAGCCAACGATTATGAACATGTTGGACTCGAGGAATGTTTGGACCAACTCGTTCCTGAACTTCTTCGGTCGTCATCGTCACCTCAATTGGAAAAAGTTGCAATTGCAGGAATGGCAGGCATTGGTAAAACAACACTTGCAAAAAGGATATTTGATGATACTTCGATCTCCGATCATTTTCATATCCGGGCATGGATAAGAATCTCTCAATTTTATCGAAAAAGAAGCTTGTTGATCCAACTTCTTCAGGACATCACCCAGCTGACTGATGGTGAAATCCTCAATGAGAGTGATGCTCAATTAGAGGAAAAGCTATATAAATGTTTAAAAGGTCAAAGGTATTTGATAATTATGGATGACGTGTGGAGCATTGAGGCATGGAGTGAACTTAAGAGGACCTTCCCTGACGACAAAATGGGGAGCCGCATACTACTGACCAGTCGAGAAAGCAATCTTATCGAGAGTCTGGGTTGCAAAATAATTCATCGAATGAGTCTCTTAAGTGAAAAGAATAGTTGGGGTCTGTTGCAGAAGAAGGTTTTCGGACAAGAGATTTGTCCTCAAGGATTAGCTGTCATTGGCAAACAAATAGCTGAAAGATGTGAAGGACTGCCATTAGCCATTGTTGTTGTTGCTGGGGTTCTCTCGAAGATCGGTAAGACAGTGGACAATTGGAAAGTTGTAGCAGTGTCTGTAAGTTCGCATGTAATGGGCAGTGAGAATGCAACTCGAGCAATATTTTCTCTGAGTTATGAACATTTGCCTGATTGCCTAAAATCATGTTTCCTATACATGGGAGCTTTTCCAGGAGGGTACGAGATTGAGGTCCGCAAATTGATCAGATTATGGATCGCTGAGGGATTCATTTCCAATGCTTATCCAAAGTCCTTGGAAGATATTGCTGAGGAGTATTTGGATGATCTTATCGGTAGAAGTCTTCTTTTAAGTGGCAGGAGGAGATCTAATGGAAAAGTTAAAACATGTCGCCTTCACGATCTAGTTCTAGAGTTTTGTGTCCAAGAAGCTCGAAAAGATAAGTTTTTGGATGTGATAAAAGATTTTAGACTATTGGATTCACAAGCGACAAATGATGGTCAACACCGGTTTAGTTTCCACTGTCACACTTTCGATGATGTTCACTTGACTGCTTCAAAATCCCATGCTTGTTCTGCTCTCTTCTTTTTAGTATCATCTCATCTTGTTCCAGACATATTGCTTCCGTATTTTGATTTCAAATTGCTAAGGGTACTAGATTTAATCTCTTGGCGTTTTGACAATTTCCCCACTGAACAAGTAGAAAGACTTCTTCTTTTAAGATATTTGGCACTGACAGCCTCGTTTGAGCTTCCTGGTCAATTGTTCAGACTTCAGAAACTACAAACCTTGATTATCAATGGCCCCTGGCTCTGGAGTTACAAAATTCCCATACTACCCCCTGAAATTTGGAGATCCACAAGCTTACGGCATTTGCAACTTCGTGTGGCCAATCATTTAGTGTCTCCTGAGAAGTCAACTGAGGCCAAATATCTAGACTCTCTTCAGACCTTAACCAAGATAACCCTTGGAAGTTGCACTCATGAAACTTTTTCCTCTATTCCCTACATCTTAGAACTTGGTGTATGTGAAACCCATGAAGATTTAAATGTTGTTGGGTTGTGGGATAGCTTCTTCCAAAATCTTGTCCTCTTGAAACACATTCAGACTTTGAAAATATCCTGCTTCGGACATGGTAGGCCATTGCCATTACGAAGTCTAGATGCTTTCCCAAAGGGTCTAAAGAAATTGACACTTAGGCATAGCAACCTACCATGGGAAGCTATTACATTAATTGGCGACTTGCCTAATCTTGAGGTGCTCAAACTGAAAAATAATGCGTTTCGTGGACCAAAATGGGAGACAAGTGAAGGGAGCTTTCAGTATCTAAAATATTTGTTGATCGAGGAGACCAATCTTATGTGTTGGGAACTGGAAAGTCATCACTTTCCACATCTTGAACAGCTAGTTCTCAAATGTTGTGAGGTGTTGGAGGAGATCCCTACTGAGATTGGTGACATTCCTACATTAGCACATATCAAATTGGACAACTGTTGCTCTTCTGTGGAGAGGTCAGCAAAAGATATCCGAGAGGAGCAGTCTGAATATGGCCATGACATTAAAATTAAAATCCGAACCCAGCAGTAAGTAGAATTTCATGTCTGTTATTGAAGTCACTTGTGATTGATTTATTTGTTTGTCATTCATTATTGAAATTTTTTAGCTGCGATTAAGAAAATTAGCAATGTGCATGCTGCCCATTTTTACCCCTTCTGTTAATTTCGTAGATTTCTTATTGATTCTTTTATTCTTATTACAGGACATTGTCAAGTACTTCACTTAAAGAAATGGATGAATGAAGAAGATAAAAGGTCAAAATGCATCGAGATTCTTCCTATAAATTAAATTGCATGAAAAATTGGCAGTCAGGTTATGTATTAGAACTATCATATTATTTCTAAGAGAGTTTCCAAGTCATAAAAATCTTGAATAAGTTCTTGATTCTCTGAGTAGCACTAGCTACCTGTTTTATTATTTGGAAAATAAATTTGCTCCTTTGTATCATTATTTTTACAAGCGGAAATAATTTACACTTTAGAATAGTTAACAATGACATGTTCAGAGAAAAATATTTGATTGTTTGTATAAATGTAACAGTCCAAAGAAAATAGAGATGGAAGCAGAAGTTTGAAAACTCGAGAAAAACTTGCTTCGCACTTGCTGTTTGTTGCATCCTTGAAATTGTTAATTGCGGCTCATTATCTTTGTAATTTTCAAGATTTCTGGCACTACTTTTGTTTCTTTAGGCTAACTTGCTGCAGTTAGATGACTAAACTGTTTTGTTGGTTGGAGATATGATTACTGAAGAGGCTCTCACTGTTCGAGATGATACAGGAGCTAGCCCGACTTACTGTTCTGGTTGGACAAGGGCATGGACTGCTGAAGAGAATAGGCATTATCTCTCAGGTTGTGTTGACATGAAGCAAGTGGAGAAGAAATCCAATACCTGATGATATAAATAAGGGATTTTTATTGGGTCAGTTTGGCTGATAAGAATAATTAGCATTAATTCTGGCCTTTGTGTGTGTCCCGCTACAGGGGGTGACACGTGTCCTCCTTAAACCGTCTTTAAACCTTTATAAATATTCTTTATAAATATTTTTGAGAGGTAATGCCATTTTTAACTAGTTATAATATTAAGTCTTAAACTCCACTTAAGCAATTCTAATTTTGTCGTATTCAATTGGCTAGGTAATTAGTGCATTGGCCTAGGTACGCAGACACGTGAGACCCCGACCACATCAGCCTCGTAGGTTCAAAGTTGGTAAATGAAAGCCAGGGAGTGGCAGGATCACGAGAATGTCTTATTAAGCGGTGAGGTGGCGACCAAGCTTTTCGACAGCTAATCCCCCTAAAAGACCAACAAAGCCCCTCGCATGGAGAACACCACGAGCGGGGCCGAAAGATATAGACCACCGGCAGGTCCAATGGATCAAGGGCAAAGGATGTGGCGAAGAGCGTGGTCAGTCCGGTAAAGATGGGCCTCGCCAATCTCCTGTCCCGGTCGCGCCGTTTGTGGGGAACAATAATCACGATCATCAGATCATTACAGCGGTTCACAAAGAACCTTAGGACGACACCTTCGAAGAGACACCGGCAAGTCCAAGGTTCTGTCATATTCGCTCCGACAGCAGTGAGAAGTCATGACTACTGAAGAAAAGCATGGATGACATCAATGATATATAGACAATTCAAAATCCTACTCTCGGTCCGGTTATGATATAACCTTGATGGTACCCCCGAAGGATACCTATTAGGAAAACCTATCGCGGCGAGAAACCAGTCGTAGGTATGAAAGGTCCCTCCCGAGATGCTTACAACACAGAGACAAACGTCGTCGCCCGGACTCTAATTGTGTTCCCTCGACCAGGCGTGATGCCGAGAGCGATACTTGACAATCTTTGAGGATTCTGCAACAATTGGATGAACTCAGGTTATTGCTTAAAAGCGTCTCAAACTGAGGGGAATAGTCAGCTTATAATAAGCACTGTTACTTAGTTCTCGAGCTTGATTTAAGAAATAGCTAGATACCAAGGATTGGAATGCCCAAGTTTAAAACTTTCTGCGGACAAGGAGATCCGGGCAATCACCTCAAATCTTTTGATTCCCAACTATCCTTTTGGGCCAGCGATGACGAAGTCTATGCGGCGTTCCCAATGGCAGCCGGGACGGGCCTTGGAAAGTCAGTTCCTAGATTGCCATCCCAATTCCATGTCGGCTGGCAGCATGATAATTGGACTTATTCATGGATCTAAATGGGAGGCTTCTGGTAGCCATTGAGGATGAAGAACCCTCATGGAGTTCTGGCGGAAAACCGCGGAGACCTTGAGGAGTTTCGCCACCAGATTTGAAGAGGTGGCGACCAATATCCCGATGGCCAATGAAAAGGTTACCATGATCTCATTCTTCCATGGATTGAGATATGACCTCTCGAGAGTAAAATTGTTGGAACCACCTAACACGAAATGAGCCTATCAGGCTTCGTAATCGATGCATCCAAAGTTAAGAGGTGAAGGCTTTCTCTCGATGAATATGCACCCAAGGTGGAAAAGCCAGAAGGGAGAGGCGAATATGGAAGAAATCATCTTCAAGAGGGGTCGAGTGTAGGATCGCCTCACAAAGCACAGACAGGCGAGGGCTTGAAGGCCGGAAATGTCTCAGAAGGAGGATGGTAGGCAGCGTAAGTTTCGGAGACGCGTCATATACGCACCCAAGGAGGTACGGTTGGAAGAATCTCACGCTGGTGAAGGATAAAATGATAATCCCCAGACCGAACAAGATAAAATCTCCTCCAAATTGGAGGGATGAAAAGAGATATTGCGACTATCACAAAAGAAAGATCACAGGCGACATTGATGAATCTTTTTGGTTGTTGAAAGCGGTCGAAAATTGATCAGTCGAGGTCAACTAAGGGAGTTTGTGAAGAAAGACAATGGTAGCCCCTAGGTAGGCGAAGGAGAGAGACCTCGCACCGTGATAATCGTTTCAAACGCGATGATATCCCTCGCATAACATGAAGGGTTGACACTATTTCGGGTGGCATAGCAGGAGGCGGTGACACCTCGAATGCCCGGAGGAAGTATGCGAGGAGGTCAGTATATGCTTTGGCCCCTATGACCACCATAGACCGAGACAATTTCATTCTTAGACAAGAGCTAGGTAAAGTGGAGCTTTCCCTATGGCGATCCTTTGGTTTATGTCCCCGTCGCCGCTAACTCAGGTAGTGGCCGGATGTTGGTTGACACGGGTAGCTCGGCCGATATTCTCTATTTGCAAGCTTATGATCGAATGGGACTTCCCAGGAAGCATTTGAAGCCGGTATCTACACCCCTCACGGGGTTCACGGGGCATTCAATATACCCCACCGGAATAGCAGAACTGGACGTCACCGTTGGCGAGGCTCTCAGAGCAGCAACGGTAAGAGCTTCTTTAAAGTCGTAGACATCCCGGATCCTTCTTCTGGCCGGGCTCGTGGCCAGACCCGCTCTCAGCCTTCTTAGAGGCGATAGTCTCCCTTTCCCGTTTAAAGATGAAGTTCCCCGGGCGGAGGAGTGGGAGAATTTACGTGGACGAGAAGAAAGCGAGGGGTATGCTATTTGGCTTTCGATACCAAGGGTGTCGCTCTCGATATACCCCCCACCGGCGAGAAAAGAACTAGGATGCACGTACCACATTCTAAAATCGGGATGAGGTCAAAGATAATGACCCCAAAGAAAGGGAAAGCTATAAGCGCGGAGAGCCGCATGAGGAGTTAGAATCAATCCCTTTTAATGAAGAACATAGCTCCAAGACTTTCAAGATAGGTACAAAGCTTCTCACCATCACTGAGAACCTTATACGCTGTGCGGATCTGAGGAGGTTTTCTCACTTAGGAGTCGGAGGGCATTGCGGGGTGGCCAATATTCATCGTCTACGACATGAGCAACCTCGCCGGGCCAATCCGGTGAGAAAAAGGAACTTTTCAGACGAAAAGAACCTCGCCATACAAAAGGAAGTTGAGGAGGCGGTAGCGGCTGACGGTGATCCGAGCTCCGGTTTCACAGTGGATAGCGCGTGGTCATGGTGAAGAAATCTAACAATAAATGGAGGATGTGCACCGATTTTACCAACCTCAACAAGGCGTGCCCGAAAGATTATTATCCCTTGCCTTACTTAGGAAGGTTGGTCGACGGGAGTGCGGATATGAGGTCTTCGATTTCTGGATGCCTCGAGGGTACCTTGGTATTTTGCATATGACGACCGGGAAAAAAGCGCCTTCATAACAGTATGGCCTCATTCTTTGGAGAGTAATGCCGCCGCTTTGAAGCGAGCAGCTTTTACCAAAGAATGGTGAATCGGTTGTTGAGGAGCAAATTGGGGAGAAACATGGATATAAGCGTCGGCGATAATAACACCATTAAAAGGGTAAGAAAAGCGGCGATCACACAGGAAATTTGAAAGAGACTCGAAAGTATTCTAAGTAGGTCACACTTTAAGAATAAACCCTGAAAAGTGTTCTTTTAGTGTTACTTCGGTAGTTCACCGGCCGTGATAAGTCGGCGAGAACAGGCTAATCCGGACAAAATTGAGGCAATCACGAAAATGGGCCCCGCTGTGCAAAGTTCAAAGTTGATAGTACATTTTGGCGGCCTTGGCGGATTCATTTCCCAAGTCGGTGTCCAATCCACCATTTTTTAGGAAGATCGAGTCGAGCTTCTCGAAGAGCTTTTTCTCTGGGACTCGGAATGTGATAAGGCCTTGAAGAGTTGAAAGACTATCTGGGATACTCAAAAGATTTCACCTAAATTCCGAGATTGAAAAGAATTCTTATTTATACCTCGCGATGTCGGAAGGGTCGGTGGCGGTGTCTCGTCGAGGGGAGGAAGAGAGCACTCAGAAACCCATTTACTATGTTAGTCACGTTCTCCATGGAGCGGAGGATTATTATCCCTTGATTGATAAATTTGTGTTTGCCATTGTCAAATCTAGCAAAAGGAAACTGAGCATATTTTTAAATCGCATCCCATCAAAGTGTTGACCGATCAGCCGATTAAAGAGAATGCATGTCGACCCGCCATTGGGAAATTATTTTGGGCTATTGAGTTAAGTGAGTTTGAAGTAAGCTATTCCCCAAGAACTAGCATAAAAGCTCAGGCCCTAGCCGATTTTATTGTAGAATGTACTGCTCGGATCCCAGAAGAAATCCCAGGCTCACGGGAGGGGAACCTCGATGAAATCCCTGGATGAAAGTTGTACGTTGATGGAGCGAGCAACGAAAAGTCGGGCGAGAGTGCGATAGAGGACCCGAGGTGAGAGTATTTGAATATGCCATTCGATTATCTTTCAAAGCCACCACTAACCAATGAGGCTAAATGCCAGAGCCGCTGCAGTCACGGGACTCAAATAACCACGAGCACTCAAATTGAAATTGTTGGTTCGGGCGATTCAAAATTGGTGATTGAGCAGAGGTCAGAAGCTAGCAGGGTTAGAGCGAGACTCTACAGGAAACATGTCTAGACATTGGCCTTAACCAAGGGGAGTTCGAATGCATCTTTTGAACATATACCCCGGATCAAAGAGCGAACATTCGACTTCTCTTTCATTGGCGATTACATATTATGGTTGCCTTAGGTCACGTATCGAAATCCGAGCATCTATCCATAAAATGCATTACCCTTCCGGTCTTGGAGGAGGTACCTGATTGGAGGAGTCCGATAGCTCGATACATGACTAGTGGGGAGCTTCGGAGACAAAAGGCGAGGCAGGAAAGTGATCGTAGGAAATTTCCCAGAGATTTCAGAATGGGTGCAGAATGGAATTGTATAAGCGTCTACTTTGACGGCTCCGCTTCAGCGTTTACGAGGCTAATATCGATCAAACCTTGTATGAGGTACAAGAGGAGGACATGTATGTGGGCACGCGTTGGTGGGCGTTAGTTGTCATAAAAATCACCGAGGCGCGTACTATTGGCGACTATCATGAAGATGCAACGGTATGTGAAGAAATACGTGTATGCAGAAAATGCAACTTTGTTTCACCGACACCCGTACTTGGAAATGTCTCCCGTTGTTTGCCTTGTCCCCAAAATTTGCTATGTGGGGCATAGACCTTGTGGGACAATTCCTCAAGCCACCAGTCAAGTATAAAGATGTAGTGGTAGCGGTGGACTATTTCACCAAGTGGGTCGAGGCAGCGCCTCTTAGAACAACTACAGCCGAGGCCGTCGAAGAGTTCATATGGAAGAATATTATTACTCGATATGAAGGATTCTAAAGGTTTTAGATTTCAACTCGCAATACATTGAATTATTGAAGTCATCGAAATGTCGCGGTGTGAATTGGCGCCAATTAAGCACATATCTTATCCCAATACAATGGTCAGGTGGAGGTGATGAACCGAACCATATTTGTGGGAATCAAGAAGAATCTCCTCAAATCGGGGTGCCAATGGTATAAAGAGTTGGATAGGGTTCTATGGTCTTACCCGAGCGGCAGCCACAATTCTATAGAAGCGAAACCCACTTTCGGTTTGGTATCTGGTCGAAGTAGTATTACCGATCGGTATGTTTTACTGACTCGGGAAGATAACCTGGAAAGAAGACAAAAAGCGTGTCGTCTAAGGGAAAACCTCGGGCGGATCGGCGAGCTTAGGGATCGGCGGCTTGTCGGATCTTGAAGGAACATAAGCAGCGATGGCTCGGTTTATAATCGAAGGGTGATAAAAAGCAGGCAATTCAAAGAAGGGGCTTCGGTATTGAGAGTTTACGGTGAGCCCGACCCAAAGTATGTCAGCTTCAATCCAAAGTGGAAGAGGTCTTACCAGATGAAACATGAGTCATGGGACTTTTGGAACTTATAAGCTCGAGGAGCTCTCAGGAAGATCTCTTGATCACACCTGGCATGGAATATATCTCAAGAGATATTTTGTGTAGATAACTCTTTTGTAACCTCTATGGGATAATCTTTGAAGATTTTGAAGGGATCCCAACTTTTGTAGTCATTCTGGAGTAATTAAATGGTTTCAAACTATTTCCCATCGCTCAGACGACAACGATCTTATAAATCGCTCAGACGAGGAAGATCTCATAAAATGACACCCATCGTTTGAGATTAATCAAATAGTTTTAACTATTTCCGCCGATTCAGACGAGGAAGATCTAAATAAAATGACACTTGTCATTGAGATTAATCAAATGGTCTGACGTTTCCACCAAGCTTAAACCGATGAAGTAGTTCTAGTGACCAAGTCATTTTTAAACTAAACTTCGGGCATTGAGAATAGGCATTTAAGTATCCACTTCAATTAACCGGTCCACTTAAATGGGGTTTTGCAAGGAAAAATTAGTTCAAAAATCATACGTTCGATTAAAATGCGTTTAGATTATCGGAATAAATGAAAAAGATAAAGTAATCTCACCCATTTGCGAGAGGGACTTGCTAAATTTTTAAAATCGATAAACATGAAAAAGCAGAGAACCTTGTAATATACAAAGAGCGAAGCATTTAACGAAGGGATGTGGGATGTGGGACAAGATGTTTGATGTTTAAAAATTTACACTTTATTAAAAAGACGAGGACTAAAGGTCAAGATAGAAATGCATTTATTACTAAAACAAAAGGTTACACATAGTAATGGCGCTGTATTTAGTAGGATAGGCGATTAATCATAAAGCAATACAAAAATGTCGGGGGTCCTATACAAAAGAGGTTAAAGGAAAACTAGGCATCTGTCCGGATGTCTTCATTTCGGGCGTCATGCCTTTTTTTTCGATTGCCCAGGATCCTCTTCGTCTTCGGGGAGATCATCGAAAAGGTCTACGACATATTCATCACCCAATTCAGAAACATATTCTTGAAAATGGGAGGATATGCCCGGGAACTCCGAGGAGACCTTTTGACAAAAATCTCTTAGAAGAGTGGCGGTGTTCCCACTTGACGATTCGAGATCTCTTTCTGAAGTCTTGGCCGGGCGGCCGAGGCCTTGAGGTCCCGGCCAGAGCGAGTTGGGAATTCAAGCTTCTCATACCAGCGAGGCAATTCTCCAACAAAGATCTTGTCTCAGATATCTCGGCCTTGATTTCAGGCGAAGGGCGCGCCTCGCCTCAGGGCTTAAGCTTCATTTCGAGCGGCGTGATCACAAATTAGCTTTTCATTTATAGGCTGAGAGTCCTCGATCTTCTTCAGGGCCTTGTCCTTCCCAACTAAGGCCGAGTCCCTTTCTTCCCTCAACATCTGCATTGAAGTCCCGATGAAGGGCACCCACCTCTAGAACTTTCATCTTTTTCTTTGAAACTTCGGACCTCTCCCTTCAATTCATTCGCTCTCGCGTCTTACTGCTTTATTGAAGGGACATGCTCATGACCTCGGTCGCCTATGTAGAAGGAAAATCGTCGATGCTTTACCAAAAATAGAAAGGTAAAGAAAAGAGAGAGTATACATACTACATGATTGGTAGTGGGCCCAATGTTAATTGGAGATGAGTTGGGGATTAAATCTTCGTGACTCAGCACCTACGCGTAGCGCCGATTAACGGCGTATCCGCGCCGGTTAAAGGATGCGCAGTGGAGATTGAGTCACCGATGCTGACTCCGAGGGAAGCTCGTAGGCGTATCTACGAAGAAGGGTGTCCTACTTGTACCCGCGTCTAGTAGGCATCGACCACAGTGAGTATATCGGTGATCGGCCCGGGGAAGCGGGGGGTCTTTCTGAGCTTTGCCATTGCCAATCAATTTAAAGCAGAAGTGGCGAGAGGTTCTTCCCTCGCCTCTTGTTGGATCGGGGCTTGAGATTTTCGAGGCAAATGCTGACCCCGCGGTTAGATGCGAATCTTACAGCTGAGAATGTTGATGAAGGGATAGGTCGAGGAGCCTTCGACCCGAGGACTTTTTTGCTTTAATAGGGCCCACGACACGGTGCCTTATAGTTTTATTTGGTGGGGCCGGGGGCTAAACCGTTTACAAAAGGCAAATTAAATTTATGATCGATGAAGAGAGGGTTAATCATGCAGTAATAAAATAGAAAATAAAACTGACAAGTGAAGGTGAGATCGAACTAGAGTCATGTCGAGCAGTTAGGTCCATGACCTGGCCAGCTTTAACCGCCTTTGTCCAGGGATCTGAGAAAGTCTTGAGAGGAAGCGATGGTTGAGGGAATCTGTCGATCGGCTTTTGGAATTCACTTTGAAACTGACGAACTCCTTAAATTCGAAGGAGTTGTATACTCGGTCGGAAGGCCCGATGAGTATGTCGTCGGGGAAAGGCGTCACCCAGCCATAAACATGTAATGGTGCCACCTCGTAGGACTGCGCTTCCCGAGCTTTCTTGGAGTATAACATGTTCTTCATTCACGGTCGGGTGTAAAATACGTGAGAACTGCGATGTATGGCGTGGAATATACGGTGGAAATCAATGAAAAGTGATTCCGCACTTTTATTATGCCCGTTCGCGACGATTGTGTATCGATTCATTTCTTGGGTTGGTTAAATGTGATTCTTGGAACTTAGTGTTCATCTTAATAATTGTATATTCTTAGTGTGGGTTCTCGCTGATAATTTGAGGGGTTATGGCGATTCTTAGATCTTACTCGTTAATGGATTATAATAATAGTAATTGGTCAAATTATTATTATTATACAACTTACTATTATACGAGCTGAAGATCAGCCTTGTATAGTGACGTTGAATTATATTTCATGTATGAAATAAAATTACATTGCTAAATTGAGAGTTGATTGTAATTAGGGTATTCTCGATTAGAATTTTACATTGATAATGTAAAATATAAATTGGATGAACGGTGCAATTAATTAGTCAATTAAATTAATTGATAAGTTAATTGAGCTTGTTAGTAACTTGTTAGTTACTATTAACAACTTGTTAGTGTTTGATTTTGCTTAACGGTTTAATTAAATTAAACGAGTCGGTACCATTAAGGCGTCGGTTGGGCTTTCAAAGTTAGACCTATATAAGCTAAGCTTATTAGGTTTTCATGTACTTTTCATGAAATGAAAACTAGCCTCCGCCCCGCATTTCCTCCCCAATGGCGAAAGCGGCAAAGGAAGGTGAAATGCTTAGCGATTTTCATCAATTCATCGTGTTTTAGCGGGAGACGCAAATATTAAGTTCAAGTCTTTGTGATGATGAGCCGTGAAGATTTGGAGATAGACTTTTTATTTGGCATCTGTAAGTACTACCGTATTCATATAAGTTATTATATGAATTTTAGATTAATTATATCGTTTGAGGATCGGGGATGTATGAATTTGGTATTTTATCTGGCAACTGAAATTCATACTAGATCTATGATGGCTTTCAGACCTCTACGAGTTTGATGTATTTTATCTCAATTTGATTGTGTGTTAGCTTGTAATTGTTAGTTAATTTGATTAATTCATGATTTATATATTCAATTGATGAATACATAATGCTGAAAAATCAACCTATTTTGTATGAACATCACGTAGGTGAAATCATCATTTAATGTATTGATTTTGATGATTTGATGTTTATTTAATTGTTTCATGAATTGGAAGGGATTAAAAATTGATTAGTTTCACTTTTAATTTGAGGTAGAATCATTTTAGTTACTACGGAGAGGTTAGAAATTTCATAAAATTACAAATTAAATTTGTGTGTTAAAATACTTTAGAGAGTTCATCGAGATTTTTCGAAATTTTTGAATTTTTAAGTACTCAGAAAATTCATTGAATTTCCCCTAGATTGTTTTGGATTTAATCAGAAAACTAGAAGTATTTTAGAAGTTCCAATTGGAAATGTTCAATAATGATATTGTTGATGTTCGAGTGAATCGAGAATTTTTGAATTTTTTTAGAGCCTCAAACCGTTTTTACAAAAGTTACCTTCAATACGGAAAAGCGAAAAGCGGAAATGAATTACTAAAATGAGTAGCCGAACTTGCGAGCCTCGTATCGGGCGCGTCGGTGCGAATAACATTCTGGCCACATGGGCCTGCTTGGCGCGGCCGTACTCACGGCACCGGCCGGCAGCGTATCGTAGAGTGGGTGGTGGCGGAGGCGATCGTTTTGGCCATTGAAGTTAAATCCGTTTTAGAAAATCTAAATGTATTTTATGTAATTATTTTGGTTTTTAAAAATGATTAGTAATTATTAATTTCAGTTTTAAATGTTAAATCATAAATTTGTCATTAGATGATTGAATATATATCTTGAATGACATTAAGTTTGATTTATATTGCCACTTTTCGTAATTATTTTCATGAATTGATAATTATTGAAATATTTTCATGATAACTTTAAATTTTGAATTTTGATTGAGTACTTGAAAATAATTATTCCATGATTTAAGTGGTTGATAATTGTTAGCAATAATTATGCCATTAATCGTGTGTGAGTATTTTCAAATTGAAAATTTACATTAATTGATAGTGTTAAAATAATGGGTAATTAATTAGTCAATTATGAACATATGACATTAAGTGCATTTATTTATTTTAATGTTTTGCTATATATATTGTTATGAAATGGAAAGGAGGTACTTAGATATGACCAAGTTTCATTTATTTATTTACGGTCTGATGCTAGGAAATGTTGTAGCTTGACATCTTAGTCGTATTTCTTTTTATTCTTGTATTTAAACTTTACTCCTGACTTTAGCGTCTTTGTCTGAGGTGGATTGGAGTTAGGTAGTAGTATGTACTATTGTGGTGGTATTGAGATAGCATTTTCACAAAGATAACTTAGAATCTGAGACACGACTTACAAAGTGTTGTAATAGGACTTATGTTAGCATTTCAACATTAAGTGATGTAATAGGTCTGAGGAATTAATCTATATCTCACAAATGTGTGTTATTTGTTATTTATTTTTCATGTTGTGCATGTTGCTTGAATATGTGTTATCTATGCGTAGTTAAATATAGTTAAATAACATTAATCTGCATAAATTAAAATTTAAGCAAAGTATCGAAGCCAATTTTAAAGTTGTGAAATAGGTGCATCATCTTTGCACCTTTGGCCTTGATGGCGGTGTTCACGGTTTGCAATTTGATATGACAATAACGCGGATCCATGTTAGTGATTTTCACTATTTGTAGACTTTCAAATGATCGTTCAATGCTTCTTTGGTTTAATTAGGTATGCTTAACGGTGTTTTACCGGCGATACAAATCGAGTAGCATAAATGTATGGTATGCTAGTGACACGAGATTGTAGTTTCGTAGTGGTTGGTAACCCAGCTATTGTGCGGATTCAAAATGTATGCGGTGCCGTTTGAATACGGACATAATAGACTTTGGTACGCTGCATATTACTTTACGCAATTGGTTGATAACTCTTATCTTGATTCAAAATGTATGCGGTGTTGGTTTGAATCAGTATAGTAGATCTTGATACACTTGTACATTTTGTGAGATTTAGTATGGGTATTCTATTTACAATTCATTTGTAAATATGTATGGAGTTGTTTTGAACTACCTTTGTTTTTTTTATTTTAAGTTGCATATTTCCTATTATGTTTGACATATTAATATTTTACCTATTTTATTCACCATTTATTGGGCAAACTAAATGCGCTTGACTTTATAATGCTGAAATAAAATAAGTTAAGGAGAAATCCGAATGACTTGTTAAAACAAAATATTCTGGCATTCTCCTTGACTATTATGTCGGTTGTATGCTAATAGAGGACAAACTTTAAATACACAAACATTTAAGACTTGATTCAATCGTGTTGATACGTTATGAACTTTGGTTCAAGTGAACAGTCGCGTGATATGATGAAGGATAATTGGTACGGCTTCAATCGAAGATGATGATACTATGAAGACGATATGTCATATTGTTTCTTAGCCGCCCAAACAGAAGCACTTAAATAGTTTGATCTCTTTATAACTTTCGATTAGAGAAAAAACTATTGAATGATCTTGAATGTTGTGTATCTACGTTTGGGACATGTGATTTAATTATTTAGTTTCTTTAACACTTGATGAACATGGTTCATGGTGTGATGAAACAAAAGCTTGTAGTATGTAACCAAATAAGCAAAGTTATCTATTAGGTTCTCGCGTCACTTATGCAGGTTGAGTGAACATGGAACTACTGATTGAAGTTAGCTGATTCACTTCGTTATTTCGAACTTTAAAGCATAGAAAAAGGTTTTTAAATAACATTTAGGAATTGAAGAGACTTGATTAAATCTTATATCTCAAATATTTTGTTGTCAAAGCTATAATAACTTGGCTAGGCTACCCGGTGTCAAAATTACTAGTTTTGACTCGCATGATTAATCATGGATATGAGCCAAGTATGGCAATAGGTAGGAGACGGATCTGAAAGTGATGGGGAGCTCTTTGTGCCAATGATGGCCCGTACATTATAAGAGCACCGCAGTTTAAATCCTCCATGAAGGTGGTTGAGACCTAAACTATTTTTCTTTGCGCTTGTAAGAGTAGAAATGAATGTCATGTTTGACATACAAGTTTCCATAATAAATTGATTACGATTAAAGGAAACATTCTACTACTCTTCTTTAAAAAGGACACCTTGAACAACAAACGATTGAGTAATACTTATGGATTATGACTCAAACAAGACTTGAGTATAATCGTGAAAAGATGAATAAGTCAACTCTTACTAGACTTTGTGGGAGGTTCACTAATCTAAATTAAGTTTGTACGTTTACATACAAGTTAATTAAAGATTTGAGTCATTGAATGATACATCAAAATTGATAAGAGTATGAAAAGGCCATATGAATACTATCAAGTTAAATTAAATATCGTCGATATAAGTAATATATCATCAGAAGAATGAGACATCATTAAATCTTAAAACATGCTTGTTAAGATCACGTAATTAAGGTGTGTTTAATGAAGTTAAAACACAAATGGATAAATATTTCAATTTCGCTCTCTCAAGATAATTTCATTCTATCCTTAGATGTGTCATTAGTTGAGTGATACAAGTAAGGATTGTGTTTAACGTGTCTGAAACACAAAGAATGAAATAATTTCACCAGGTTATTACACCTACCTTTAAATTAATTTATTCATATTCAACTGTGAGACAACTCAAGAGTTGTGTTTGATAAACAAACTTTGAAACGTCATATATGATATAAGTTAGTATTATGTAGTAGACATAATTTAACTTTCGAGATCAAAGAAGGATTGATATTAAGTCATTTTAATGCACTATATAACCGGAAAGGGAAGGCTGGTATTTATTTATTCTAACATGGTGTGTTGCAATTGTACATATGGAGTCTTCGTTGTGAAGTACAAATAGTGAAATAAATATGTGACAGATGCATTAGTGGCTCGAGTTATATCAAAGGAGCTATCCGCTCTTGTCATTTAAAACTAAATGCGGTGATAAAATAACTGACATGAATAATACTCAATAAATGACTTCAATGAAATAGATGTGAATACATGGAGTTGAGTATAAACTCTATTTTATCTTAGGATGGTGATTCATCAAAGTAATAGTCCATTCTATATTACCTTAGGATGGTGAATCGTAAAAAGTAATAAATATATTCTGTTAAATGAGAAATGGAAGGTCATAAATGAGGTTTAATCATACGTTTGGTTGAGAAACCAAGATTAAACATATTCATTGGTTGACTGTGCTCATGTTTATTTCAAACTTTCTTATTGCTATTCCACAAGTTATAACATGTGGGTCTAAGCAAGTTATCCAAAGAATGTTCCTAAGTAATGATCAGCGATGATGGATGCTTGAGATTATTATTGGAACTCGCGTCTCGGCGAATAAAAGAAAGTTTCTATACTACTACAATCTAAAGTTGCAAACTTAAAGGTTGAGTATAATGGAGTTAGATTTCTCACTCAAAGAGTGATGAAGAACCTTGAGTTCCTTAAAGGTTAGTGGGAGCGTAACTGCATAAATGAAGTTTAATACACTAAATGTTGAAGAAATCTTCCTACAACCTTAAAAGGTATAATAGTGATTAGATTCTTGTACATTTGTGAGCCTGGTTACATATATGTGACATATGCTATATCCCGATGACATGATATATGTGAGCTTGCATGACATTTCCTTGTTAAGTTTAAGATTTCATGAGCTTCAGGTGATTGAAATATAATAGATTAAATTCTATAAATAGTGATTCTCTTGTGACAAGGAACAACTCTTCATTAGAGGTCTAATCCCACTAGTAAGGGCCTACCGCATTAATGAGAGTGGTTGATCTATTACATAATAATATGATTAAAATGCCTTGATATCGAAATCGTGTGTTGTGCGCCTTGACTATGATGTAGCACTATTACTGTGATAGAATTGTGAAATTTTACTAAAAGGTATTCACGGCAGTTCGAATAAACTTGGTAGTAACTTTAAAGAGAATAGAGGTAACTATAGTTACATGGAATGGATCGAGTTATTGATTTTCAACATATTGAATGTGATAGTAGCATTATGAATAGTTGCTACCCGTATGAAAAGCTAATGTAAGAATTTCAATAATAGGAATTTGGTAGTATGCTCGATGAGTAAACTAAAGGAAACTTGAACTGTTATTACAACAGTGAAGTCAATTTGTTTTTGTTGGTAATATTGTTAAAAAGAATGTGCATTTTAATAAGATAGATGTGTTTTAACGCTACTTGAGGTTGTGTTGTAAACCTGCGGATAGAACCCCAAGGAAGTGGTTTGAAACCATTTTGATCATACTCGTGCGTGACTATGTCGAGGATAATCTTAGTCATCAATAGTTCCTTGTGGTTGAGAGAGACAGATTAGATGAATGTAAAGAAGCGCTTGTAAGTAGTATTTAGATAAAGGATGATTATAATCAACATCACTTTTGCTTTCATATCATGAAATGACTGAAGTCATCTGACTTAAAGGATCCCAAATGTATGGATTTAAGCATGCATCTCGGTTGAGATCGCTTCCACAATGATTGACCAAGTTTGGTTTTCCACGAGCTTAATGAAGGCTGAGCGTGGCAAAAGTTCGGTGAGAGCTAGTTTATTCAACTTTCGAGATAAGTTAAGTAGTGTGATTAAAACAAAGTTCGTTGTGTTTTAATCGTTATTAACTAAACTACATGATGCGTGATTAATTCATATAGTGCAATTATTTTATTTCACGGGCCGTTGAAGTATATAATAATACATGTATTGTATCCTCGATGAGTGAAAAGTTAAATCCACAGGATTATTCTATGTTTTCCTAGAGAAGCTGACATGAATTGTTGATTACGCTCTTCGAGCCCATATATAGCCAAAGGCCTTAGTCGAGATGCCGATAGTTACGGCGACAAGCATCCGTGGTAACATGGTGTTTTGATTGGTATTCAAGATTGATCACGTTAACTGCGAGGACTAGGTATTAAATGTTGCGGTCTATGAAGCGGGAAGCTGGTATGACCCGAAGCAATTTATAGAAGATATGTATATCGTATTCCTAGATATTTGTTTAGAATTTTTAGGTTGACAATTCAAGACCTCACGATATATAACTATACGTGTTATATGAGCTACGTACTGACTATGACCAAGCGTGCGCTAAGCGGGGGGATTATAATGGCATATGTTGGGTCGCGCGGTGAGAGTATAGCGATAGATATTGATATATTAGGGGAGGGATTTATCGACCTTGAATATACAAAGGAAGATCACCGGGCCTCACGCGATTGGTACTAATTGTTTATGGGGCGCCATTAGTAACTTATTAGGTCCATACTCGAGTAGAAAGTGTGGGTCAATTTCGCACACTTCTTGCGCGGGTTGCTTCACGACTCTGGTCGTATTAAAGAGGTGGCAGATCGAGGGCAGAGTGGGAGTGTTGGGAAATCAATGAAAATTGATTCCCTTTTTATTATGCCCGTTGCAACAATTGTGTATCAGATTCATTTTACGGATTGTGATTAAATGTGATTCTTGGAACTTAGTGTTAAATGCTTAGTAATTGTATATTACTATTGTGGAGTTCTCGCTGATAATTTAAGGGGTTATGAGCTATTGCTAGATCTTACTCATTAATCGTTATAATAATAGAAATTGGTCAAATTATTATTATTATACAACTTACTATTATATGAGCCTAGAAAGGTCACCTTTTAATATAAGTGACGTTAAAATTATATTTCATGTATGAAATAAAACTACATTGCTAAATTGAGAGTTGATTGTAATCACTTGAATATTCTCAATTGAGAATTTTACATTGATAATGTAAAATATAAATTGGATGAACCCGAGATTAATTTATTAGTCAATTGAATTAATTCGATAGTTGAATTGAGTTTGTTAGTAACGGTAGTTACTATTAACAACTTGTTAGTGTTTGATTTTTGCTTAACGGTTTAATTAAATTTAGAATTCGGCTCATTAAGCTATTCGGTTAGGCTTTTAATTTAGACTTTATATAAAAGGTAAGCTTATTAGGTTTTCATCTAAATTTTTCATGAAATAAAACCCTAGCCTCACACCGCATTTCCTCTCTGGCCGAAAACACCAAGGAAGGTGAAAATTATTGCTTTTGATTTTCATCTAGTGCGTCCATGTTCTAGCAGGCCTTGATGTGGATTCAACCTCTCTGGTGTGGACCAGCTGGAGGCAACGCTACGTTTGAAGTGTTCATGATGGAATTAAAGGAGGCCCGTGAAAGATTTGGAGATAGGCTTCAGTACGGCATCTGTAAGTACTCTCGTATTCATATAAGTCATTATATGTTGTTTAGATTAATTTATATCATTTTGAGGATTCGAGATGTATGAATTTGGTGTTTATCACAAATGAAATTCATACTAGATCCTAATAATATCTTGGAAAATAAATTCACGCCCGGAAAGACCCCGATGGACAAACATCCCACTTGGAAAGCCGTCGCTTGGTCACCCGAGAAGCCAAGGTCAATGCAGAGAGAGCCTGAGCAAAGAGTTTACAAATGGCGTGCTACCGGCCTTATCGTGGTGAAGAACTCGAAAATGCGAGTGTACCATAGCCGGGGGCATCGGCCAGTGCCGCCTTCATCCCGGGACTCACCATGCGCTTTGGGGCGATTGAGTAAGCATTCTCGAGGTGTCGGAGATGGCCGCCCCGCGACAATGCTCTTCTTGGTTAAACCTGAAGCCTTGAGGTCTGGGAGTGCTTCGCCCAGGCTCGCCCTCGGCCCGGCTCGGTGTTTGAAGTCTTCGATTTTTTGGGCTTCTCTTCGGCCCTCCACAGCTAGGCATTTTCACTTTTGATAAAGGGAACCGCGAGCTTACGGCGGCCTACGTAATGCAGTTGCAATCGAGAACACAGCAACAAACACACTGCATCCTCTCGGGGCTAACCCGAGACTCTTTGATTTCAGACCTAGTGATCCTCGTAAATCGAGAATCGGGGAAAAAATGCAGATTTGTTTAGACGAATAATGTACACGAGGATTACAAGTGCGGGAAAAGAGAATTAAACCATTAAAAAGGTATTCTCCCACATGGGAAGCCACAAGTTTGTAAGCCGTGCTTTGAGAGTTATTTCTATAACGCCTCCATGAGCAGGAGACTGACTTAGATTGAGAATGTTTTTCTTTGCCGTTTCAGTTCTTGAGGTGATTGAGGGGAAAATAAGGTAGATTACACTCTAAAGAGAATAGATTTCACTAAACCATTTGGTAAGATGACGGAAAGAGTGAAAAAAGCAGATGAATACCTTTTAAAGGGAAGGAGAGGAGAATACGGATGGTCTGGGAAGTTGGGAGGCCAAAGTGAAGGTATTAAATGCTTAATCAACCGGTTTAATACCGAATATTCTTGTACCATTTCAAAAAAATGGCGGCATAATAAATTCGGTCATTAAAGGGGGCAATTGATATAAATAAGGGATTCACTGTGGGTGGTTTAGGCCAATAGAGATAGTAACGTGGTGTTGGCCTTTTGTCCCGCCACTTGGGGGGCGGCCAACGTGTCTCCTTAGTAATGCTAAGCCTACATAAATCTCTTTATAGATGTATAATGCCATTTTTAACTACTTATAAATTACTAAGTCTTAAACTCCACTTAAATATAGATTAAGCTTTTTGTCGTGAGTATTTGCGATCGAAACTTCGATCGTGCAAATACCACCAGACATCGAGGCCACGGCGTCCACCGAGCCACATCAACACCATTGAAGTTCAAGTTGACTATGGCGAGTGAACACGGATCACAGAATCGTTAGCGGGCGATGTGGCGACGAGCCTCGACCCGAGCTAATCCCCTAAAAGACCAGCAAGCCCTGGCGCCCAGAGACCACCGCTGACGAGGGCCGAAGATATAGACCCTCGACAGTCCACTGGATCAAGGGCAAAGGATGTGAGCGAAGAGGTGACCAGCCCGAGGTAAAGCGGGCACTTGCCAAAATCCTCACTTTGTCGCCTAATTGGTTTAGGAATGGTAAGATGTTAACACTGTATTATGTTGTTTACTGTGTCATCACTAGTTATATCAAGAATAATTCAGAATTTTTGACAATTATTTTTTAATGTGAATTCTGTACATATAATTTACTTTATGGGACAACTACATTCCACACTTGCGTTGTTGATGAAATTATGTAACATTGTACTCCTCGAATATCTACTTCCTCCATAATAGTTAAGTGCAACTACTTCCAACAACTATGAACTTTACTTGGATACTTGAAACGATGTGGCGCTGTTCTTCCTGGGTGCCAAACCAATCGATTGACTTCTCTCAAAACAAAAATCCCCAATCAAATTTTCATGGGTTTGAGACTTCACTTTTCAAAACCATTTCAGGATCTACCTGTTTCCTTTCAAAGCGTGCACTGTATTCTTTTGCATTGGTTCGCAATTAGCAGGAGAAGTTTACATGTGAGAATTATTGTGTCAATTCTAATTCTATGGGTACTTTGGGGGGCGAGGAAAAAAACTAGGCACCAATATATCGAAGGACAAACAATCGAAAGAGAATGAAGCTGTGTCTTATTTTTAGTTCTCATGTGCCAAGTCCAAAGTACTCACAGCTTGTCGTTGTGACTTGTGAAATCGATCAAGCCTTCGGTTGGATTTCTGAAGCTTAACTATGATGGTTCGGCTAAAGGTCTCCAGGGAAGCGGTGGTGGTTTCATTGTTAGGGATGATCCAGCAAGATTGGAGGTAGCCATGGGTCAATTTGATGGTTGTTGTAGTGCTTTGGAAGCAGAATTATACTTGTTGAGGGATGGACTAAAATGGTGTATACAAGAGAGAGCTGCAAACCATTTGTGGAATTAGACTTGCAATTCTTAATCTCTACATTGCCTAATTCATTTCTTGATATGTAGAATTGATAACATATAACAATTTCAATTGAGAATATAACCAAACACAAAAAGTAGAATTGGAATTATATACAGCATAATATTTTTAATCGAAAATATAAATATATTTTCAATTCCAACTCCAACTCAACACTTCCAATTTTCAAACACACCTTGATAGTCTACACAAAAGTACATAGCTTCATTATTTATTTTACACTATTGTACACCAAGAGCGGTTTGATTCTTCAACTATAGAGGACTTTGATTCATCAACTTCTTTTGGAACATTTTGTCCATAAACTTCAGTTGGCAAATTTATAGGAAGACCTAAGTTCCTGCAACAATTCAATTTATTAGAATATTCACATTATGAAACACTATGGTCTAAACAATATGTACATGACCATGCTATAACATTGTACAAACCTGTGTAATCTTTGTGAGGTTTCTGATGCTTCACCTGTAACACTTATTGCATCTAATTTTTTCGTCAAGCACTCTCTTGCAGTATCTCTACAAGCAAAGAGTTTTACGCGTATTATTAATCATTCTCTTTTTATTTGAATGATTTACGTTTTAAATTGGTATATATACTCGTATTCCATTTTAAACAAAGACTACAATAGTACCTTTGAACCAAGTAAACCACTTAAACGTTTTTGTGAAAATCAATGTATGTCGTTCGAATAAAAACGAAAAAGTAAAAACTAAACAGTATAAAACTACTTGACTATGCTATAGCAATTTACACACCTGTGAACTGTTTGGGAGGTTGTTGTAAGTCCGATTGAAGCTAATTGACCAGTTACGCGCTCTGTAGCATCATTGTTATGAACCGAAACAGGTTTACCAATAGTATTATTTTTGTCGATTGTCCATGATTTAGGGAGGACTAAGTTTCTGCAACAAAACAATTAGTAAGAAGCTTCAAATTAGGACCTTTAACCAAAGACTATAATAGGACTTTTAACCAAAGACTATAATAGTATTATTTTTGTCGATTGTCTATATACTCTTACTCATTTTTAAACAAAGACTATAATAGGACCTTTAACCAAGTATACAACTTAAAAGTTTTCGTGAAAATCAATGTATGTCGTTAAAAAAAAACGGATAAATTAAAAACTAAATAGTATTGATGCTACTTGACTATGCTATAGCAATTTACACACCTGTGAACTGTTTGGGAGGTTGTTGAAGCTTTGCCCATTATGTGCTCTGTAGCATCATTGTTATGAGCCGAAACAGGTTTAGCAATAGCACTATTTTTGTCAGTTGCCCATGATTTAGGAAGGACTAAGTTTCTGCAACAAAACAATTAGTAAGCAGCTTCAAATTAGTACATTCATTGATACATTTGAGATTTTCTCAAACCTTTAACAACGTTTCCAGTAAAGACACATACCCTTCAATGTGTATATCCTGGCACCGTGCTATGACACTCATCGTGTAATTCTCAAAGAAAACGTTAAGGCGCCTCGCCAAATCAGGAATCTGTGGACTTGGCATGACATCCCAAATTTTTATGACTTGTACGTACATTGAATCTTCTTTGAGAATATCCGTAGTCCAAATTAGTTTCAAGTTCCCCTTGACATCGTAGATCTCCATCAATCGAGAAGAAATCCCATGCATATCTTTAAGAGAACTTCCCTTTTGAGACGTCATATCCCTTGGCTTCTACAGGCAGATGTGCCTTGTGGACTTCGTCACTCTTTATACCGGTTATAGATTTCAAGAATTCATCACTGAAGCAAACCTGTTATAGATAAATCACCAAAGATAAGATGTTTGGTACTAAATTTATAAAATTATCATGGTAGCTATAGAATGAGGTGCAGAAAACAATAAGTTCTATACAACGGACAAGGACTGTTTTGCTCTTAAACAATTATAAGCCTCAACAACATGGAGAAAACGTACCTTCCATTTTGCCGCCTTGAACAAGGGAGAGTCTGTTTTGAACAATGTTTCAAGTTTTCCAAAATTAATTGAAGCCTCGTTTATTGCTTGGTTCAGGTTCTCATCTTCTGAAGCATAATGGAAACATCCCCGAGATTTTGCATCTAGTACTATTTTCTTCCAAATGGAACCGCTGTTTATCAAGGTTGATCCACTTCCTAGAATCCAGAGGCAGTGCCTGCAGGAAGAAGAAATATTTCCATTTCCAGTTATAAACCACCAGTTGTCTTATTAATTAATAGTCCTTTCATTTTGAACTCTACCAGTTACCATTTTCGGCTACTTCAAATGACCTAACACTAATGTACCTTGCACGGGTTATAGCCACATTAGCTCTTTGAAAATTAGAGAGGAACCCTACGGATCCATTCGTGTTGCATCGTACTGTTGACATGATTATTACATCTTCCTCTCCTCCTTGAAACCCATCGATAGAACGAACACTGACAGAGAAGGTACTGTCAACATTTGTTTCAAACCTCTTACCAATTTTTTCTTGTATTGCCAAAACTTGAGCTTTGTATGGTGATATGCAACCAACGCGGATCTTTTGATTTGTAGCAACAGATACTGAAAACATAATCAATAAAAGCTAACTGTTATGATTCAAGATAATATATGAGCAAAATGTTCCTTTCTGGAAGTACCTTTATGCAGCCTATCAACAATCTCAGCAGTTATGACTACTTCAACCATATTTTTCGTGCTGCCTTCATCATTAGTCGCCTCTTCTCCTTTGGAAACATCAATGAAAGAGTATGCACCAAATATATTTCCTCTTAGGAAGTGCCTATCATGAGACGATCTTTTCACATTTGGACCATCTTTAATTTTATTATGATAAAATTGCCTTTTCGGAAATGAACTTATTGAAGGATGCATTCTGTATTGAACCTTGAGAAGGTGCCTGGGATGTCCTAACTTAACCAACCTCTCGAATAAGCTCCTCCCAAAGCCAGCATTATCGCATATCTAAGTATTTTGAACTGACTTACATTAGGCATAAAAATCAGTGGATAAGTTGGTGGATGTTCACAAACAGAAGATCATACCTTGCTCTGAACCATTGCAGGAAGTTGTTTCTCGTCTCCAATAAGTACTGCATTGCGAAGGCCGGGGAGTTGTAGTGGGATACAAGATTCACATTCTTTAAGCTGAGCAGCTTCATCTATTATCACCATTTCAACTGGTGACATTCCTTCAACATGTACCTTGGTTGAGCTCGAGGCAGTACAAAAAATCAAGCGTGCATTCTTCAAACAGAAGTTCCTGATCTTATAAGATTCAGTAAAACTAGGAAGAGACAATGTTCCACAAAGAAATTTTAGGATGCTGAGGCACTCTTCTTTGACCACAAATGACTTTTTAGCATTTTCATGTCCATTAAGATCATTTCCCCTACCGTCTATGGAGGCAAGAACATCGTAAAGCAGTGATCCAGGATTACGAAAGATATCAAGGATACGCATCATGACTTTAATTGTTTCAACAGCAATGAAACTAGTGGGTAGATGAGTGTAGAGAATTGTGATACGAGTAGTCAGCTGACCAGAAAGTTGGCTGAATTTCTTCCTGACAAATTCTTCAAGTGTCATAACATAATTGGCCTTATTTCCTGTATTATTCTTTCTTTCCTTGGTAACAACTAGCCTTTCATCCTTCTCTTTGTTTCTTTTCTTCTCCTTCAATAACTCAACAATGTCTTTCCTCCAGGTTCTCTTCTTTTCTGTTCCTTTGTCGTCACCATTACTATTGCTAATGCTATCGGTTCCACTATTCGTACTTACCACATAACTATTGTATTGACTACCCAGATAACCATTGTATTGCCTTTCAGGGTCTTCAATAAGAGAGATCATAGATTCCAGATTACTTCTCCACCCACAAGATTGTTCAAAGCAAGTTTGTAGCTCAGAAACTCGATAATCAAGGAAAACCTCGTAAAGATCTTCATGATCATCAATATTCATCCTCTCTCCATTCCCAAATAGCACAATATCTCCCAGTCCATAAGCATTATATGAAAGATTCTGCGTAACCAAATTCATCAGTCGTTTGGCCACTCCTATCACTGCAATATTAGTTGGAGCACAAGTCAATGTTCTGCCATGGATTTTCAAAAGAGCATACAACAATGAAGCTACTGTCTTTGTCTTTCCAGTTCCAGGGGGTCCCCATATTAGTTTGATGGTATTCTTATGAGGACACTCTCTCCCACTGATGCAACTTAAGATAGCATCTTCCTGAGAATCATCAAGACCAAAAGGCGCGATGAGTTTCCTGGAACTCGATTGAATAGCAGAAGTAACCGTGCCTGTTGAGCAAACGGTACATTTTTCTCCAACCTGCGAAGGTACATATCTGCATTACTACATTTGAAATATATTTTAGAAACTAAGGCCAGTACGACTATTTACTTACAACTTAGTTTCATTTGTTTGATAACTACTACTTCGTAGTAATATGAAGGGCTCTTTTTGGAGAAAGTCTTACACTTGGATTTTCCTGCAAGATTTCTCTGATAATTCCAGACTCTCCACGTGCTGAACCAGGATTAAGTGCATCCCAAATTCGGATATTAGTAGTTAAGTTGGTAAGGCAAACTGCAAAGAGGGTCTCTCTCCTTTTACCACCCCTTTCCATGTCGCCTTCTTTGCAAAATTCAATAAGCTTTGATGAGACGATTGTCCATCTATCATTAGAATCTATATCACGCATGATATATGCGAGAGTATAAGGCTTTGAAGGTCTATCTAAATCAGATATACATCTTGGTTTCTCATTTGTCAATGCAAAGAGATCTCCAACTTGAGGTTCATACTTGTCCTGACTCCTCAAAACAATAGTATACTGCAGAACTTTCGGAGGGTTAAATTTTTTTGTCCTTTTCACATCCAGTATTTGACATGAAGGAGCATTAACCAATGTTTTCATGTTAGACAACAAATCAGCTCGTGTTTCCTCGAGGAGGGGGGTGATGAAGGACTTGAAGTAATGATCAGTGGATAAGAACCTCTTAGGAATTTCATCTACCTAGAATTTTTTGTCAGAATCAGAAAAATTCCATCATATATCTTGAAAATTTAATTGGAATGTGTTGTTATATCTAACAAATGAAATGTGACAATCTGGACTAGCAATTTCTCAACCGAAAGGCAGAATATCAACAAAAAGAACATGCAAATTGAGGACTAAAATACCCAAAAACTTTTAATCATGGAACTTTCCTCTACTACTTAAGCAGAAATTCTCAAGCTTATTGTACATCAATATGCATCAATAGCTTTGACGATGCTCCTGTCTAAGTAAGATACGCGTGTTAGATAATATGCAGTCTTACATATGTGATAAGAAGAAAACTGTTTCCAAGTTGATCTGTACCATAATAAAAACAAACAAACAAACACGACCACTTTGTTCATCTGAGTATTGGTAGGAACTAAGAAGGTAGAACCAAACCTTGTTTTTGAAGAGGTTCTTGTTTTGCACATCAGCAAGAGACCAAGAAAAAACAGAATCAACCAAACCACAAACGTTGACTCCTTCCTTGGTCTTTGTTGTTTCCATAATTCTTTGTCAAACTCTACATTTACATTAGAAAATAAAGAATTGTTAAGATCCATAACATTCATCAAAATAAAATAGTAGTAACATTTAACACTATGAGAATTTAGAAGATTGCTTAACTGTGAAGCGAACAAATTAGTAAAGGTATCATGAACTAATGTCGTACTATAATATGAGCGAAGTATGTTTCCAAAGTTGCTTTTTGAAATAGTGCATGAAACAAAAGTGAAGTATTTTCTTTTAGGCGAGTAAGAATCTACATTTCGTATAATCGTGTTTATATTCGTTTAATTCTTTGCATGAATGTTATGAAGTGCCGTTCACTTTCAGCTTGTCATTCATTATTGATTTTTTCTTTCTTGTTAAGCTTTTTTGAGCGCCAAATGTCTGTCCAAGGAGTAAATTAGTAATTTCCTTATATAAAAAAATTGAATAAAATAAAAATATTATAATTCCTTAAGCTTGAGGCAAATAAATATTCAAGCCAAAAATTTGATCCTTTAGCGAAAGGAAGAGCAGAAATTCTTGTCGCTGTTGTTACGAGATCTATAAAAAATGGAGCCAGGCGTGAGCATGGAAGCTTGAGCTCAATGATCCGGATCGCGGTCGTTGTCTAAGATGAGCCATTGATGTACTAGCTTCTTCAGGAGTCTCAAATTCAATCAGCAAGGCAGCTTCATTGTTGAGGTCACTAACAAAACGAGGGCCTTTGGGAATCACTTTCCTCAACTCGTGCATAACTTCATCCTTGGCCCATTGGTTTGGGAGATTACCAACATAAACATTTACTGATATATTTCCTACACCCATATCCAAAAACTTTATCCTTAAGCAGGTGCCCCAAGGAGAACGTCACCATAACTACTCAGCACCACTCCATAAGTTTTTATACTCTACCGTTGCAAATCCTTTAAATGGAGTGTACAGTACCTGATCAATAGGGCCAAACTTTTCAAACTGTGTTCGTATAAGTACTTCAGATGCATCAGGGCCCAAGGAAGCCAACCAAAGTTGTTTAGAAGCAGGAACTATGTCCATGGCAGCTGGATCTCCATCTGAAAGCCAAGCTACATGATTTGGTGAACGATGTGGAGTGAACTGCGGCTTTGGAGATTCAAAAGGAGAATTCTTACCCCCAGTTGAGGATACATCAACACTTAGAACATGACTCTTTTCAATCTGTGCACAATGATTTCCACCTTGAAACTATATCAATCATCTTCCTTTTAGTTAAGGAATTATAATATTTTTGATTTTTTCAGGTTTTTTATATATGAAATTACTAATTTCTGCTTGGAGCCGGAAACAGCGTCATCTGCGTGTGTTATTTGATTGATGACTTTCAGAAAAGTTAACGGTTAAAGTAAAAAAAAGCAGAAACTGATGAATGACAGTAATTGAGCGAGGCCAATAAAATTCATGAGTGAGTGAATGGGAGCGAGAATAAACATGAGTGATGGCACTACTTTTGTTTTTAATATAACTCTAGTTGATTTTCAAGAATCTTTCGACTAGACTTGCCACATTCCAACAAGAAAATTAAAGTTTGTTCCCATACTCTTATTACTGGTGACATTATTAGTGATACATAAATAAAAAACTTGGATATATGTATTTTTAATTAAAATGATTCATTATTCAATTACATATAAATGTTACATAATCTTTAGTAATGTATCAAATAATTCCACATAACTTGTTATTGTTGAGAAAGGAGAAGTGGTAGCATCAAAGACTATTATACTAAACCTTTATTTGATGTGATACTCCGCAATTATTTTTATTTAATTATTTATTTTGAATTATACTATCAAGTTATATATTTCTCTTCGATTCTCTTGACAATCTTCAATAAACAATAAATTGAAATCACCATTATTACATGTCACATTAAATTATTTTTTAATCATATATGAAACACGGAGAGCTTAATTAATTATCACACACGTATACTCTATATTTTTTCCAATTCAATTTAATTGTCGTTTAACTTTTATAAAATTGAACTTTGACCATCAATTATTAATTATTCCTTATTCTAAAAAATATAAACTTTATATAATTGGATTCTTCTTTTAAAATACTTTCATAATATTAATTTTTTAATAATATAATTAAAGAATAATTGAAAATCAATAATTTATCTCGATATGTGAGAAATTCAATTAAAATGAATTGAAATAAATATATAACAAGTGATATTAAGTACTCCTTCATTTTATCCTCCCTACATCGATAAGCGTAGTTCATGTACCTTCTTTAATCTTAATAAATGCTTTGAACATGCATTGGTAAAGCGTAGAGTGCTAAGACAAATCGCGCAGGTGGGTGTCGAATTCATAACTTTAACCCCTGCCCGCGTCGAACATGTCGTGAATAACGTTCGTTTTCAGCCAAGATCCCCGACATAGGTATTATTCGGGGTATTAAATTATTTGCTCTACTGCTTCCGTATTAATTTATCTTTCTTTCACAAAATATATATATTCTTTTAATTTAAAAAAATTCACTTAACATTTTAATCTGATTAATGAAAATGGGTGTAAAAAGTTTAAATTTTTTTGGTGTCCAAATGATACAAACCTAGTATCTATTTATAGATCTCAAAAATAAAAAATAATGGTACATATTTTTTTATTTTGCTTAATTATTGTACAAAAATCGATTTAAAAAAGAAGAAAAAAAAAATAAGGCCTTTTTTTTCATTCCTTGGCCCCCACAATTTGGGGTGTGTTGAATGGCGCGATCATTTTTGATCCGGGCCCACTAAGGTAAGTGTCAAATTTGGCAAATCAATTTGATAAATACATTGTGTGAAATGATTTACGTTTTGATCTGCTAATTAGTCATTCTTTGCATTTAGTGCAAATGTCAGTAGTCTCTTAAATGCGGTGTGAGTTAAGTCGCGTAAGTAGCAGGAATACCGTATTGAAGTGGTTAAAGAAACCTTTGTCAAGCGGCCAGGTTGAGGTATATCACCTTGATTATTCGCCGATAGAATTTCAAAATAGAAGCGCCGAGGGGCCAGTATCACAGCGGTTTTGTCTTTTATCTTATCATACACTGTATAACTATCCTATTTACAATATATTTCATACAATTATTGAAAATTACTGCTCTTAAAAAGTTGTCAATATCCACCATTTGCTTGGTATGAAAAGCGGGTAAAGGTGATTTGACCTCCTCTCTCGAACCTATATCGACATAGGCCTCTCCAAAGGACTGCTGCTAGAGAGTTGTGCCTAGGGATATTTCTTGAAATCGACTCGACTAATGTTTTAGGCTAAATTTGAGCATCTTGTAGCCAATAAAATGATTTTAAATAGGCAACAAAGCTAAATAACTTTTTAAATAGATACTTGAAATTAGATTATAGAATCAGCTTCGGGAATATAATAACTTCATGTTACATGACATCGAAAATGGAACTCAAATTACATTTTATTTGAGTGGCAAAAATGGTCTATTAAATATTCATTTGGATAACTAAAAAAGATTATATTTCTATTGGATATTTAATTATTTATTATTAATACTGAATGATCGAAATTGAGGTAGAAAAAATGGTGAATGATAATTGGCCGATTATTATTCTACTTACTCTTTACACATGTATTTGTTGTTTAGATAATGCGTTTTCTTTAGTCATTATTTAATTTGGGGAGAAATTGAAAAGATAGTGATGATGGTGGCATAGATTTTTTGGATGGTGGTTACGTTGGTAGGGTGGTGTTTATGGTGGTGGGTTATTGTGGTTAGTAAGAGGGGATAAGATATTTGTATGTTGTTTCTCTATTAATATTTTTAAAATTAGAGTTTATTTAATCTCAGAATCATCATAAATTTGGCTGAATTCGGTGTCAAAATACAATCACATCTATATTTGAAAGGATTGAATAATAGTTTAAGTCTTTTATTTAAAATGATTTCGTTAATTCAGGTGATGGTTGAAATATAACCATGTTTTTATTGTCTTTAACTCTTAAGGAAAAAGAAAAATTGAGTAAGTTTGCATGGCTAGTCGATATTTCTTGATAATCGTGATACTCGTGTAATTTTGTTCTCACTTGTGAATGATGAATACGTTTGTGAACACTTCAAAAATACTCCTATTGTGTGTTGCAGGTCTATAATTATTCAGTTGATTTTTTAAAGGATAATTTTATTTTAAACTATATACATAAATATAAACTATATACATAAAAGCTCTTGTGGAAGCCTCCTCTAAGCCGTCGGATAAGGTGTCTTAGTTGAAGAAATGAATCTCGACCGTTCACAAAATCTGTTGTTTTGGCCCATTTTCTATTTACTTTTAATTTATCCAAACATTTATTGAGAAATCCTGACTATCTATTTTCTCAATAGAAAGTTAGAGTGCTATTAAGGTATGGTATTATTAAGATTCCTTAATGATATATTTTATAATTTTTAAATTCTTATGAACTTGTTTGGTTATTTTTAAGTTTTTAGGGGTCAAACTATAAAGTGTATATATATTATTATATTTCGTAATTCTTATATTATTGCATTATAAAGTTTAGCATTTGTGAGTATCATGTATCTTAAGATACTCAGTGACATATTTTAGTCTGAGTATCTTATATATTAAGGACAGTCACATATTTGAGTGTGAGTATCATATATTTTAGAAGAACAAATTCTATTAAAATTCTTAATAGCACCGCAACTGCCCGGTTTCTCTCTGCTACTCAAAAGAAGACCATCGATAAGCTTCCCTTTCTTACATCAATTTTGTCCAAAAATTACATCTTATTTTTGCAACACAAGATCCAACCGATATTAATGACATCGTTATTAATATATAAGGTACAATAAAACCTACGGGCAACCATATACACGACCAACAATAATATACAACATATATATACATCGCACAGCCACCTCGTTGGAGCATGAAGATCTAAACGCCCAACTCATGTAAGCAAAAACTCAAATCGGCCGGGCTCTTCCCGAGAGCCTCGTAAAAATATCCGCCTCAACCGATTCGTAGTGTGAGACACGGTACATACGACAACACTGCCAACAACGATCCCGCGAAGAAATGACAATCAATCTCAATATGCTTCGTACGCCCGCGAAACCGGTCGTGCCGATGAATGGGCCGTCGATCGTCACAAAATACCTCCATCAAGGCCAGATGCTGGGTACGCCCGCGTGTGCAACGACCATCAACCACTTCAACTCACACATAAAGAACACCGCCATATATCGATATCACCTCCGCAAAAATTAGAACACAATTTCTGGTTCTTCGACTTCCAAGCACGCAGCATCACTCAAGGAACACCACCCACCTGCATACGTAACTCTAGTCACCGGACAATCATAAACCTGAATCACACCAACTGGGAGGCTGCATCATGCTAATGATAAAATAATACCTCTGCCCCGGACATCCTTTCAAATACTTTACCACATGCAGCGCAACCAACCAATAATGTGTATGTATATGTTGCAACAACAACAATAATAGTAATAATAATAATAAAATCATAAATCATCAATAACGTCACGAATAATCATGACCGAACTCCTCCTCAAATTGAGGGGAATACTGATCAATCTAGAAGAAACAAATGGGACGGAAATACGCCGTCGTGAAAAACTAAAACATCGGCGGTATGATAATTCGCCGGAAAGAAACTAATAGCTGTCGTGAACGCCATTCTTTCGAACCCGCCGCACTTCAACACAAGCAGTAAACACTTTTCGAACCCTTCAAACTTCAAGCATCTAACAAGAACGCCATTTTTTCTGACCTCATCAAAATCAGATCAATTTATAATTTCATTCTTTTCAACCCAATATAACCATCACTGTTACATTTAACCATTGCAACACATGTCATAAACAAAATTCTGGTCCATTCAAAATAGAATGAACTTAAATTTCAATACGTCATCGTCCGGAGGAACAAAAAATTGACGCTGAACTCAATGTTTCAAATTGTGAATTGGTAAGAAATACTAACGAAAACATATAAAAAATTACTTGCATGCCATATATTTTGAACAAGAGATAAAATCTATAGAAAGATTTCAACAACTGGAATAAAGAAACAAGCCGCCATTAATTGTACGTCGGAAATATGCTGAAATAGTAAACAAGAAAAAAAATATTGACGTCTGAAATTAAACATTAGAAAAAATAAAATAAAAACCAAATTATAAATGTCTGACGGTAGATGAAAACAATTATAAAAAAATATTAACGAAATTCCGCGGTGAGTATCATATAGTAGAAAACCGATCGGCAAGTATAGCGTAAATTTATTTGTGATCTTACGCTTCCCGATACTACGAAAGCACGCCAGAAGAATGTAAACATTATATTGAATGCGCTGAATTATAAATTTGCAATTACGTTTATTTATGCAGAGCGTAATATTCTGCCATTACTCAACTAAACCTAATAATACTTTGATCTCGCTTTAACGTCTAATCGCCTATACTCTAACAAATAGAGAAGAATATTATTACCCAGTATTTGTTAGGGTCAGGGAGGTGCAAGTCCCCATCCATGTTCCTTAGTTGTTTCCTCATAAAAAATGAAAAAATGATTCGATATATAATGCAAGAAATGGCCGAGACTTTCTTTGGCTGTTGGTGTGCTCAAATAAGATCCCATAAGATGAAATAAACAATGACAGTGAAAGCTGCTAATGTACCTTCAGGGTGTTATCAAGACTGAATTGAAAAGTATGTATGTTATACAGGTTGTTTCAAGTTTTAACTACTCTTGTATGTGATTTCTATGGAAAATGTTGTCGTTAGTTACTAAAGAAGACTTTATAGTAATTGATTGTTGAAGCAACATTATTTGCTTCTAGCCATGCTGCTCACCTACATTACTGGGTGAAGGAAATGTAGAACAATGGAAAGCCGTTTGTCATGAAACTTATATTATATTTTCACTCTAATAATAATGACATTTCGTCGATTTGTTATTTTGAATCAATTTATATACTACAAGTGGAGCGAAAACATCATTACCCAACCCGAACAAATCCCGACGTTCTTCTGGGATTAACATTGCCAAACCAATTACTTAAAATCCACTTACAAATGTTTGGTAAATCAAACCTCGCATAATGTGACAAGCAATATAAAATTGGGCCAGTCTCAGACAAGATCTGCCTAGACGGATATAAATTAAACTTTTTAGATTTGAAAATATTTATAAAATAAAAATCATTGGCGCTGTCAGAGTCGAGTATCATTTTATGTTAATTCTCTTAAAAAGTAAATAATAAAATAAATTAAAAATATAGTTATGTCGGGTTTCATGCCGGGCGTTTAAATTATGTAACCGTTAAAATTAAATGCAAAATTAATTATAATATTTAATGCACCCGACGCCAACCCGACGCCATTTATCTGTTATATATTCAAAATACCCCCCCTAGACGAACAGTTTTCTTCCCTCCCCATTTTTTTTCTTCGGTTTCCCCACCTCTCCCCATGCCCTGGGCCGCCCCCACCTCTCCCACATGTCTCCGGGCCGGCCGCCCCGCCCGCCGCCTCCTCCACAATTTCTTTTCCAACGCCAACCTTATTTTCAAAGGTTGGTTTTTTTTTTGAATTATTGTATTGAATTGGGTTTAATTGATATGATTGAATGTGTTTAAATTATTAGTTAGTTTAATTTTTTTTTATCTCGAATGGATTATTTAATTAGTTATTTCAATTATTGTAAATTAATTTTTTTTAATTTCAAATTATTGTCTATTATTATTGTTAAATTAGTGTTTATAATGTGATATTGTTTGAATGTGATTGAATTGAGTTTGAATTGTTAATTAGTTTGAATTGTTATTGAGTTTGAATTGAATTGTTAGTTGTGATTGTTGTGATTGTTAATTAGTTTGGATTAGTTGTGATTGTTATTGTTAATTGAATTGAATTGTTGTGATTAGTTATTATTAGTTGTTATTAGTTGTGATTAGTTGATATAGATTAGTTGAATGCGGATTAGTTGTTAGTGACTAGTTGGAATGTGATTAGTTGAACGTGATTAATTGTTAATGTTAGTTGAATGCATTTAATCGAATGCGGATTAGTTTGGATTAATTGTCAGGTTGTTACTATTATTGTTAATTGAATTGAATTGTGATTGCTGTGATTATTAATTAGTTTGATTGTTAATTAAGGCTTGGAAATTAGTTTTAATGTGATTGTTAGTTCTAATTTTTTAGTTTGATATCAAATGTGATTGTTAGTTTGGATTAGTTGGCGATCATAGTTTCGTTGGGCTTATATCATAGCTTGATCATAGTTTGGATTAGTTGCGGATTGTTAGTTCGATTATTTGAAATTGTTAGTGATTAGTCGTGATTAGCTGATATAGATTAGTTGAACGCGATTAGCTGAACGTGATTAATTGTTATTGTTACTTGAACGCGATTAGTTGAACGTGACGAATCGAATGTGATTAGCGTATTAGTTTGGATTAATTGTTGTGTTGTTATTGCATGTTAATCAATTGAATTGTCAGTGGATTGTTAATTAGTTCGATTGTTAATTAGTTCGGGATTAGTTTGGAAATTAGTTTGAATGTGATTGTTAGTTTGATATCAAATGTGATCATAGTTTGGATTGGCTTGTGATTGTTAGTTCGATCATAGTTTGGACTAGCCATGATTGCTAGTTCGATTAGTTTGAATTGTTAGTTAATTGTACGACTTGTTAATTAGTTTCATGTTTTGGTCAGGCAGATGACTAAAAGGGTAGCCTGTGAAAGGATAGTGGACGATCAAGGTAAAGGTAAAATAGAGAACCGTGGCCTCCCGTCCCAAGAGGGAGGAAACCGTGTGGCATACGATTCGCTGACGCATCCGATGACTCCAATTACAAGATATGATTGCAGTGTAATCCCCGCCACCATGATCCGCAGACGAGGCGGGTTAAGAGCTGGTCACATGTCGCTCACGTGGGCGGGGGCTCGTATGCCAGCTGGTCACATGTCCGACATACAACCCCCATTCGCCTTTATCGGGCGGTGATTTATGATGATGGCGATGAAGATGATGATGTTGACCTCCTTTGGACGCCGATGTTGATTTATTTACGATGCAGACCGTGAGGAAGCTCTGTGACGTAGGCCGCATTAAACGATATTTCTTTATGTAGCTGTGACCTTTCCCGCCTGGACTGCCGCAGTAGGCGACGCATTGTCCGCCTAATCGCCAACGGCAGCCAAGTTAATATATTTTTAGTTGATTGTGAAATTTATTTATGTTTTATTCATGTTATCTTATTTTTTTGTTTTTTATTGTCAGATTGTGTGGAAAGGGGGTACCTAGATTTTGGAGCCAGCAGATACATTGTACTGATATTCGATTCTGGCCGAACTATAAAGACATCTGCAAGAAGTTATTGGCGAAAATATGGGAGTCATTCTTGGTAAGTACCTATTCAATTTGTTTAGATTGAAATGAATTTGTAAGTGTGTTAATTAAATTTGTACTAATCTTTTCTATATTTTTTTTATCAGGGGAGGTACAAGTTTGAGAATGGCGAGTGAGCCGCAGCCGAAAGGCCTATTCCATGACGAACAAGGCGTGGAGAAAACGACGCATCAAGGCAACGCGGGCCGCGATCAAGGCGGCACTCCAGAGTGACCTCCTACTCGGTCATTGAGTCCTAGGCCGAGACGGCGAGCTCCTCTACGTAGCTGGAGGAAGTACTGACTACTGGACACCATGAGCGTAAGAGAATAGCGTGAGCTGCACAGCCGACCGCCGGAGCTCGGGAGGTCGACTGTGAGGTCGATGTCCTCTCATCACATGGGGAGTAAGGGGATGCACTCTCAGATGTACGAGGAGGTAATTAACTTTTTTATTTAATGTTGTTAATTCAATATTTTGTAGAAATTCTAAATGATGTTTTTATTTTTATTTTTGTTTCAGAAGAAGAAGACCGGGAAAGATCCTTCGCCGTTGAGGTTTCTTTTTGGCGAAACCAACCTCAAGCAAGGATATGCGAGATTCAGTTAAACCCCAAGCAATCCAAGAGGGCCAAAATGTGGTGTGCTTGGTTTAATTTACCTGCTTTTTAAAAATTTAAGTTTGTTTAGAGTTTATTTATTGACAATAATCGCCTTAATATTGCAAGAGGAGTACAGGAGGTTATGCCTGCCAAGACCTGACTTTGATTTATGGATCCAAATGGGTTCGACTGGGCGGCAAGCAAAGTCTCCCCTCGGTGAAGCTGGCTCATGGGTGGTTTTCAACGCACTACTGAGGCTACGGGCATTGGTCGTCATTGCGCCTATAGTAAAGACCACCACCACCACCACCACCACCGCCTCGTCGTGAAACACCACACGTGGGTAGCACCGACCCAAAGATAAATGTATTTGAATCGACGGTGCACGCTTCTACTAAATGCGTTGCAATGTCCTAACAACCGGGTATGCTTTACTCCGATTCTCGTTTACTAAGTTTCCCACTGTGAGTCGCGAGTGAATCGCTCAGATGCGCATTCAAGGCCGATCGATTGTTGGCCCAGCGAGGATGCGGCATTCCCAAAGACCACCTCGTGACTAATCAGACTCGCCTCGCATACGTGAGGCTCCTCTACGGCGTTGTCTACCATTCCTCCCTCAGACCAGACCTCCCCGACCAAAGACCTCCTGTGCCCCGCAGACCTCCCATGACGACACTACTAGCTTAGACTAGTTGATATTTTTATTGTTACGTTGATACAAAATTTGTTTTATTGTTACTTTGGTACATTGATAGTTTTATTGTTTGGCTTTCGTTTTTAAAGATAGTTGATATTTTAGTTGATAGCGATATTTTTATTGGTACACATTACTTTGATTATTTTATTATTTAAAGACGGTTAAGTCGGGATTACGCAACATCAGGTGCTCAGAACGGTTTGATTATGTATCCGCTCATGTTGCATCAGGTCATTTTAACTGTTGTACTCAGCCGGGTGTTGTGGGTCAAACCACCGGTTTTTTTTTCGCAAAGGATGCATAACAGTGTCGGATAAAGGCCGTCTCGACGCTAACCCAACGCCACGCTTATAATAGTTAAGTCAATAACGCTTTGGCCGGTTGGGCTTAAGCCATATATTCCTCCGATGGTGTAGCCGGGTTACGCTGATTCATATATTTTCCAAATTTATTGAGTCGGTTAAGGTCAAGTTAGTCGGCCGAAAAATTTCCAAAAATGTGATCCATCTTGATATTAAGCTTTTTGAGGCTTATTACATCCATTACATATATTATATTTGAATAATGGTATGTAATGATTGATATAGTATTGATTTACTTTGTACTACTCAAGAACACTACATTAACTAACGTCAATAGACATGTAATGGTTTGTGTTTGTGAACATTGTGTTATTTAACAAATTACGTATAAACACATTAAATCTAATATAATTTATCCACACCGGACGTATAACAACGTACTATCGAATGTTATCATGTTCAACGTATATCATATTACTGATTTAATTTTCATTTCACATGATAGGACACAAATAGCAACTAATTTGTATTGTATCTAATCATTGGAGCTTAAATCATCTTTATGTAGTCAATGTCTGCAATTATAATGTAAAATACCTATAATGATTATAAATATATGTAGACGGTGGTTAATAAAGACGGGCATCGGGCCCAACGCCAACCCGACGCTTAATGTCATATAACATCGAGCATCGAGTCGAGCGGCGCCGGGTTACGTCAGAGATATTTTATTTATAATTAAAATAATAATAATTTTAATTTTAATTAAAAAATGATTTTTTTTAAAACGCCCGACACCAACCCGACTATATGTTTAATATATAAGAATGGGGACGTAAATGTAAAACCCTTCATCCCACTTTCCTAATCGAACCAATACACTCATTTCTCTCTAATTTCGACATCCAAAAGGTAATATTGTTATCTCAACTTATTTTTTCCGACTAAATACGTCACATTGTTGTTTTAATTGTTATTCATTGGCTTAATTAGTTGTTAATACATGAGTAGTATGTATATGTGTGGCTATAAATTTTAATTTTAGGTAAAATGTCGGAGGACCGTTCTTGGATGTATACAAATCGTTATCGACGCGATGGACAATTGAAAAATTCATATTTGTTAAATTTGACGGTTATGGATGTTAAGCCGAAATTATTATTCAAAATGGCTTCGAGGGATAAGATGTCCATATAGGAGGTGTCGAAATACATTATCGATATTAGATCATGTTGAGTTCCATTTGATTTCTTAACGGTTTGTTCACGATTACTACACTTCGTGTATCATGGTTGGGACATTGTTGAACATGTTCATCACGAACAAGCCGGGATCGCGCCTTACGCCTCCTCAAATGATACGGTGACGCAATGTCGGGACGCCTTATGCCTCGAATGATGTTTATGGATGCAAGATGATAAGGATGTAGGGAGACGAATCAAGATATGCACATGGTTGAAGATGGTCTAAACTTACGGATGGTGAATTTTCAGTACTTCCATCAATAACAAAGCGGTATTAGAGAAGATCAAATCCAGAGCGCAGAGCGCATTACTTAATTATTAGCAAGGCTAAACCAACCATTATGGGATGGTTGCACTGAATTCACTAAGTTATCCTTGACGACTCAATTGGTTAGCCTAAAGTCAGAGTCGCAAATATCGCAAGAATATTTCCAACGCTGATTTCCCTCAATCAAGCCGATCACCCTAACGACGAGTAGAATATACCGAATACTTCTATGAGGCAAAAAGATTGTTGACTCCTCTGCTCCTCCTGCAAAATAGAAAATTAATGCACGTGTTAATAGTTGCATCTTACTTTACAAAGAGTATGAAAGCGATGATAGTGTCCGCCTGCGGATGCACAAACCGAGAGCAAAGTAGGACAACGCAAAGCTTAAAGCGCTGAAGGTTGGATATACTTACTTAGCGCCGCTGCTACAACGGTTAAGGCGTTGAGGAAATATTACCACGATTACGATATGACACCATCGAACCTTAAACAGATGATGGATTTGACGACGATCTATGGACGCGCAGCCGCTGAAGCACTTTGATGTACGCCGGTATCCACTTTCATCGAGCCGAAATGTTTGTATTGCTGCGTTTCTGGCGTTTTCGGCCCTTTTTTGGTGTTCGACAGCCACATTTCTTGGCCGTTGATCATCTCTGTGTGTATAATTTACCATCGATTGCATACGGCGAGCCATATTTGTTCTTATCCCTAATTATACCTAGCCAAATAACTCGGGAGCAGATATTGATGTTTCCGACCTCGATTGACGAGTTGAAGGTTTTGTGGAATACCGTATCGAGACATTTGATACCATGCACATAATTTCACATGAAAGAAGCTTGACGGACGACAATCCATTTTCTTACATACGGGATGTTATCCCGGATGGAGCACGCATGGTAAGTTGTAGCATGTCCATCAGATGGAGAATACAAGTCTTCTTCTGCCTACAAGAGTGGCCTAAAGCATTGTTGGTTTTGATTGTCACTCTGCCCTTTCCTACCCGCCGGCCACGTTGTGAGGAGAGACACGCATTTATGAGAAATCAAACGTGTCATACACAAAGAACAAGAGTTTAATTTCGATAGCAAATGAATTATATCGACGGTTACTTTTGTTAGATCCCGATGTCTTTGGAAAACAAACGCGTAACATAGGACACCGGGTATAACATCGAGCACAACCGTAAAAAGAATAGTATATTCTCGAGTTGAGTTATTGTTCGACGAACAAAATCCCATTACCACATCGACTTTATGCACAGAGAAAACAATGCTGAAAATGCATTACATACGGTAACGGATATCAGCAGTGGGAAAATTAAAGACAAATGGTAGGCAAGGATCGACGGGCTTAATTACCGTTTCTAGACCGACATGCATACGGGTAGATATAAGAGGCGGGAAGAGGTGAAACCAAGAGTCGACTTATACTTTAAAAACCAATCGAGCAAAAGCGTTTAGGAAATGGCTGTCCTGCTTACGCTAGTTCACGATGGCGTTTTTCCAACATCGCTGATACGCAGGGAATGTGAACTTTACTCCGTCAAAGTCACGACATGCATGTTATCAGGCATAAATTATTTTGCTAGGAATCCACACGCCCCGGACGATGACATATGGGAAACCATTACAGAGTGGTGCTTTTTCTTTCAGTGGATATTTCCTCAAGCTAAAGAACTCTTAATGGAACATGTACAACAAATTTTGCGCATTTAAGAGTGTTATTTCCACCGCATTTTTTCGGGCCGAATGTAAGCAGGTTATTTCCAATTGCATTTTCGAAGTCGTGAGTATTTACTTTATTTCAATTTTATAATATGTTTAATCATTTAACTAATATATATTACAAATGTTGTAGCTTTTTAGGAGGATCAAGAAACATGGTGACAAAAGTGGACGTGTCAAGGTGGTCATTATGTGAGTATATTTGGTCAAAGAGGTTTCAAACTGCTCCATGTACTTGAGGAAGAATAAAACTAACTTAAATCTGCCTAGGAGCCAATGATACCAAATCAACCGAAAGCACCTAACACGTTGCCGTTGTTTCGCTTATCCAGACGGCACGCTTGCGGGCGGGAAACATAGATACCGACGAGAACATCACAACTACAGATATTCGCTGCAACACACCCGGCAAGAACATCTCTAAGTGTGTAATTAAAATTTAAATTGATTACTTTGTACATGATATGGTTGTTTAACTAAACAAATAACGCTTTCCTCCTAGGTACTATGAATACCTTGACGCAGTTGGATCTCCGAGTCGACGGCTAGCGGAACAAATAAATGTAGACGCTTAATTAACAATTTCGTGAATGGTTTCAAGCGTATGATACGATTGGACCAAAATGCTCTCCTCTATACAATTTCTCATTAGGCCCCGCCCGTAAATCAAAAGGTACAAAAGTGCTACTACATCAACGTGGTACTACTTTTATTGAATGACAGGCGATGGTATTGTAACCACTCATAACAAATGGGAGTTTGTGCCGCTGTTCTTGCTACGGAGTACATGCGTTTAATTACCATGCTGACAGAGATTTGGAATGAATGCACGGCTACAATCTACGACAAAGTTATACTCTTCAAGGCTTCGGGTTTGATATCAAGAAGGATGCAGTATCCGAATGGACGTTCAAATCAAACACACAACCAGAGTTTCAAAGATGATCCGCTTATCCCAGCATCGCAGTACAACAAGTATATTATCTTCAAGTATGTCTCAACCCGCATAAGCAAAGGGTAATGTCGCAATGAAAATGCTAGAAGCCGAGTTGATTAAATTCATATGCGTAATGTGGATTTGTCCGCTTTCAAGATGTTCTCCAAGAAGTTGTTTACAACCTCCACCCGCTTCGTAGATCAAACTACTTTATGTCGACATTATCAAGCAGGCTTTCGTTATTATTGGAGAGGAGAAGTGATGTTATGCAGAAATAGCCATAGCTCAAATTAATACGCTGGGCTGGATCACCCGAGTAAGTGACGATAACCTGATAACTATTTCGAAAGAACACTCAAGAAACGAAGATCATCTAATGAAGACAAGAGGAAAATGTTTTAATTTACAACTTTTTGGCGTAATAATTGACAATTGCGCTAAACTACGTATTGAAAGCAAAATTTATGTGTTGTTGTATTTGTGTTCTGTTGTGCATCGAGCATTGAAGTTCTCAGAAATGTGATACATCTGCTCTATTCTCAAATGAGTTATAAACGCAGGGATTTTTTGTAAACCGCATCTTTTTTTTTTCCGCAGTCTGTTGGGCTGATTAAGGCCGGGATGGCGCTGCGTGATTGGGCGCTAATTTTCCAGATTCAGAGTCGAGTTGGCTGTTTGAAAATTTCGTATTCCCACTCGCTTACTAGGAAATTCAAATTAGTTGAAAAGTCATGCCGGACAAGATGTAGAACCAGCTTCTTTTAAATATCACACATACATATCCACCTGATTTCATTCTCTTTTCCTAGGTATTATTTATGTCTTTCTCTATTTTAATTCATTCAATTATTTCTCATCTCTACTTCAATTTATTCCAATTACCATAATCATTTGTATAATTCTAACTTTGTTTAATTTTAATTCTAGTTTACTTCCAAAGAGGTAATTTGTTCCATAATTATTTGTATTATTACTTAACTTTGTTTAATTTCATTTCAGAGGCGACTTCAATTGCTTCTTCAATTTTCACTTAAATAGTTTCTAATATTTATATGTTTTTTTTATAGAAAATGGTTGAATTTATGAAGAAATTCTTCATTGAAGGTAATTACTACTTGCTTTCTTTGTGTTATTTTGTTAATATTGTTAATAACAAAGTTTTGATAATGAAATTGTTCATATCGATAAGTCGATAATGACAATTTATATGTTTTTTTCATTAATAACAAAAGTTTTATATTTTTGGATTATATGTAAATGATAGATTTGGTTTAATGTATGACTTCTAAATGTATGACTTTTTATAAATGATAATGCATAAATTCTTCATTGGATTAATTAGTTTGATAAATTAAATGTATGGTTTTTATATGGATATTTTTGTCAGGATCGGAGATTGTATGAACTCGGGAATATTAAGATTGTATGGACCGGGAATATATGAATTACATTCCGACGCCGCAATACAATTTGGCAAAGATCCTCGATGGTTTTTTTTACCGGAAATGCAGAATCCAGCCTCGTTACGCTGACGAAGTCGGATTCACATAAATAAAATTATTACTAGCTCGTTACGCCGGTATGGAGACGGGTCAAATTAAATAAAAAATAAATTAGCAAACTTGGAGTCGGCTTGCATCGGAAAAAATTAAATAAAATAAATTAAATAAACGTTGGCGCTGGTTAAGATCGTGAAAAATTAAATCAAAATAAATTAATTAAAAGTCGAGTCCGTTTACGCTTGGCCTCGAATCGGCAAAGCCCGTACTTAAATCGTGCTTCTTAGCGCCGGGTATCGTATCGAATGAAATTAGCGCCGAAAATATAGCGCCGGGAATTTCCTCGAGTTCTAACCGACACTAAAATTTTGCAGCTGGACATTACGCTGGCTCTCGACGCTGAGGCGCGATTTCCACAGTAACACGTATCGTCGAGAGGTTCATACCATGTCTCAACACTTGCAAGGGATAGATTAGAGCTCACTCCTGGCACCGTGTAGTGGATTATCGATTAGTGATTATAAAGATCAAGATAATAAATATTATAAAAAGAAATAAAGAAGAATAGATTAAGCGTGGTATCTTTTAGTTTTTTTTTTTTTAATAAAAAAATCCCACTCATCACCCCCTACAACGAGAATGAACCCAGACCTCTACCACCTGGGCGCCTCTAACCACTGTAATTCATTCGACGTTCTCTACAGCCCCTAACCACTTGCACCATTCGACGTTCTCTAAAGTTTGCATCTTTAGTCATTCCTATAGAAATAAAAAATGATTCGAGATATATATTCCTCCCAGATCACCCTAAGTTTGATCATCTAAAGAAAAATTTCTTTTCATTGGTAAGCGATCATTTCATTTACCAACGCAACTTTTTGCATTAAAGTTTTTGTATCACTTAATATTCTTTTTTCTATCGGCTGATATACTTTTCTCTCTCATCAAAATTGTACAATCAATAATTTTATTAATAAAAGAGTTTTTCTTTTAAACGGTCAAATAAATTGCATTTTATGAAGATAATGCAAGGAAATGACAGACTTTCTTTAGCTGCAACTTTAGTTGGATCCAGGAAATAATCAAAAAAATTGAGCTGGTGTGCTCAAATAAAGTCATTTCTTTACTTTTTATATGCTGTATATATACATTTTCATTATTACTGTGTGCTTTGAGTGTTCTTAAGTACTGGCTATATATTTTCGTTTGCATGTACGGTATTTTGAATGTGCATGATTATGCGATTTTTATGGTCCTTTCTCGTATTCTATATTTCTATTACACTGGATTGTGGCTTGTGTTATTTGTCTTGGGAATGAATTTTTTTCCCCAGTCCTGTTCGACCATATGCTTTGTGTGTGAGCCTCACATGCAACCTTCGGATATAATGGGTGGGTGTACTCGCCTCTCCGTGCTTTCGTAGTGCAACCCTTCTTCATTTAATTGGTGTGTTGTATCTGGACTTGTCCATGATCGTGGTATTAGACTTTAATATTGTTGTCATGCAGTTAAATTTGTTTATCTATTGTCATGGTATTAGACTCTATCATGCAGTGTTTTCTTATGCAGGCATCTTACCTTTTATACTAACCAAAACTAAATCGACATAACAAATAATTAAAAGAAATAGATAAGAATAGCTTTAGCTGCATCTGTAGTTGCTTCCCATAGAAACAAAAAAATGAGTCGAGCTAATATATAATGCATGGAAATAACAAAGACCTGTTTTATGGGAAACTTTAGTTGGATCCATGAAATAAATAAATAAATCAGATCGTGTTGTCACGGACAATGTTTTAAAAAATTTCGGAGAACCTGAGAAGGCTCAAGAAGCACCCGGATAGATGCGGAACACTACAGAATGTATTGGAAGTTTTCGAAGGATGCAAGGCTTCCCAAGAAGTATTTGGAGGGATATGAAAGACCCCGAAACGTTCTGGATGGCTATGGAACAGCCCGGAACACTCCGGAAGGTGCAAGAAGGTCCCGGAACATCCCGGACCATCCCGAAAGGTTCTGGAAGAGGCTACAACGTCCTAGGGCAGCCTAAGACCATGGAGGAGATTCATGAATAGCCTAGGAGCTTGGAGTACTTTATGAAGTTCTCTAGAATACTTTAGAGTTATATGTAGTCTAGTAGAATACTCTAGAACCTATGAAGTATGGTATATGTTTAAGTTGAGTCTAGAACCTTCCCTTGTGGAGGTGGAAGGTTTAGGCTGCTAGTATAAATAGGGAAGGAGTCTCATTTGCTCAATCCAACAAGCTCTCAAACACTCTCTTTTAAAGTTTTCCTTGTGTAATTCAAAGTTCTCTTTCACCCAACATATCCTCTAATTTTTCATACTTTGCCTTTCTAAGTCCTTAGTGTTCTATAAGGATTGAAGATAGCCTGACTTAGCCTTGAGCAAGCTAAGTGGCGCATGGTTTAGAGTTAGGAAAAGAGTCGTCCCGTGATAGTGTGCTCAAATAAAATTATTTATGAGCCTTTTATATGCTATATATACAGTTGCAAAGGTTTTAAGAGTCTTGAATCTCTCCAGGCATTAGGACATGTTGAGTTTCCTCGTAGGATAAACTGAGATTTAAATGACAAGTTATTTGGTTGCTTTGATAAGACATTGGTGCTGCTTGTTCACCAAAAGTGATCAGAAGCTATAGTATCGGAGCAAACCTGCAACGTGATAAGCTGATTTGTGAGTAGGTTTATCATGTTAGAATAAACAAATGGAATTTGCATGCAATTGAAAAATGAAAGGAAGATGTTAACATTCAATATACGTCATATAATATCATTGGTGAAAAGTGTTAATAACCTTAACCAATTATATTTAGGGATTCTCACCGAAAGAATGACGCTAAGAGATTCTCATAAAAAAGACAAGAATGCGTTTTTTACAATTTTTCAAGGTGTTGACGAGTCAACCTTTGAAAAAATATCAGAGGCAGAAACATCAAATCAAGCGTGAGAAATTTTACAAAAATCATTTCAAGGGGTAAATAAAGTGAAGAAGGTACGACTCCAAGTACTTCGAGGCGAGTTCGAAAATCTAAAGATGAAAAGTTCAGAGAACATTGGTGAATATGTAACTCGTTTGACAACGGTGACAAATGAGATGAAAAGAAATGGAGAAAGTCTTGATGACGACAGGATCATGGAGAAGCTTCTTCGCTCATTGACAAGAAAGTTTGATTATGTTGTTACTTCCATCGAAGAATCAAAAGACTTGTCAACAATTTCGATTGATGAGCTTGTGGGTTCTCTCCAAGCTCATGAACAACGGATGAACCAGTATGATGATACAAACCATTTAGAAAAGGCGTTGCAAAGCAAAGTGTCCATTAATGAAAATCAAGGCAGTAATAGTTATATACGCAGAAGAGGTGGCTTCAGAGGCGGCTATCGAGGTGGAAGAGGACGTGGAAGACAGCCTTTCAATAGAGGCCAGAAAAATGAAGGTTATCAACCGTTTGGTCGTGGTCAAAATTTCAGAGGCCAGGGAAGAGGCGGATATCAACAACAAAGTGATAAATCGCAGCTTCAATGTTATAATTGTAACAAATATGGTCATTTCAGTTATGAATGTCGATCAACACCTACAGTGAAAGAAACAAATAATTTTACAACACTAGATGAAGAAAAAGAAGTTGGATCTGCTATATTTCTAACATATAATGGAAATGAAGAGTGCCGCAAAAATATTTGGTATCTTGATACCGGCGCAAGTAATCACATGTGTGGTCGAAAAGATCTATTCACAGAATTGGATGAAACGATCAGTGGAGAAGTTACTTTTGGTGATTCATCAAAAGTTCCGGTACAAGGAAAAGGGAAGATTATGATTTTCTTAAATAATGGAAAGAAAAAAATTTATAAATGATGTTTATTATATACCTGCATTAAAGAGCAACATCATTAGTCTTGGACAACTTCTAGAGAAAGGGTATACCATAAATATGAAGGAGAACTCTCTATCAATAAGAAATCAAACTCAGGAATTAATTGCAAAAGTTGATATGACCAAGAATCGACTTTTCACGCTGGACATGAAGACTGGGATACAACATTGCTTGAAGTTAGTCATTAAAAATGACTCATGGTTATGACATCTAAGATTTGGTCATCTTGGTTTCACTGGACTCAAATTATTATCAAAGACAAACATGGTGAATGGACTTCCAATAATTAATGAACCGGATGATTTATGTGATGCATGTGTCAAAGGAAAACAACATCGTCAAAGTTTTCCTGTTGGAAAATCTTGGAGAGCTAGAAGGCCATTGGAAATAGTTCATACAGACATAGCTGGTCCATTCGATATCCCGTCACTTGGAGGAAATAGGTACTATTTAACTTTCATTGATGATTATAGTAGAAAAAGTTGGGTATACATATTGAAAGAAAAAGCAGAAGCTCTTGAAAAATTTAAAGAGTTCAAAGCAGTAGCTGAAAAATAAAGTGGACAAAATCTAAAGGTACTTAGATCTGATAGAGGAGGAGAATACAATTCAAATTTGTTTAATAATTTTTGCAAAGAGCATGGAATTATTCATCAGTTGACAACGGCATATACTCCACAACAAAATGGCGTTGCAGAAAGAAAGAATCGCACAATTCTTGATATGGCGAAAAGTATGGTGAAAGGAAAGCACATGCCTAGACATTTCTGGGCTGAAGCCTTGTTATGTGCTGTCTACTTGTTGAATCGTTGTCCAACAAAAAGTGTCAAATTCAAGACTCCAAATGAAGCATGGAGCGGTAGCAAACCATCTGTTGGACATCTTAGAATATTTGGAAGTATTGCATATGCACATGTTCCAGATCAAAAAAGAAAGAAGCTTGATGACAAAGGCAAAAAGTGTATCTTTATCGGATATGACAAAAGAAGCAAGGCTTACCGGCTTTACAATCCGCTTACTAAGGAAGTAATCATTTCCAGAGATGTCGAATTTGATGAAAAAGATTATTGGAGATGGAGCACTGAAGAAAGAAATGTTGCAGGACTATTTTTTAATGATGATGATGAAGATGTTGACTCCAATACAGAAGATGGTGGAAATGATGATTTGACTCCTCTACAAAGTCCAATCCAACAAACTCCTCAATCAACTCCAACAACATCAGGAAACAACAACAATAGGAGCAATAGTAGTAATTCAGAGGGAGTACAGAGAAAAACACGAAGTCTAGATGAAATCTATGATGCAACAAGTCCGATACAAAATTTTGATTATTCATTATTTTGTTTAATGGCTGAATGTGATCCAGTAACATTTGAGAAAGCTACTGAAGAAAGCAAATGGAACAAAGCCATGAATGAAGAAATTGATGCAATCAAGAAGAATGATACTTGGGAACTTACGAATCTTCCAGAAGGACACAAAGCAATTGGCGTCAAATGGGTCTACAAGACAAAGACCAACCAAGATGGAAAAGTGGAAAAGTACAAGGCAAGACTAGTTGCTAAAGGCTACAAACAGAGATACGGGATTGACTATGATGAGGTATTTGCTCCAGTTGCACGAGTTGATACCATAAGACTTCTTACAGCAGTTGCAGCTCAGAACCAGTGGAAGATTTATTAGATGGATGTAAAGTCAACATTCTGAAATGGGTATCTCAAAGAAGAAGTCTACATAGAACAACCAACTGGATATGTTCAGAAAGGTCAAGAAGATAAAGTATGTAGGCTGAATAAAGCTTTATATGGGTTGAAGCAAGCTCCTAGAGCTTGGAATACAAGGATTAATGATTACTTTTACAAAAATGATTTTGTGAAAAGTCCGTATGAGCATTCCCTATATGCAAAGAAAAATGAGAACGGAGATATCATGTTTATATGCTTATATGTCGATGACATGGTTTATACTGGAAATAATCCAGACATGTTTAATGATTTTAAGGAAGTGATGACTAAAGAATTCGAGATTTAATAGAGCATAAGGAAAGATGTCATATTTTCTTGGGGTTGAAGTAAAACAAGCAAAAGATGGAATTTTCATGTCACAACGGAAATATGCTGAACAAATTTTGAGTAAATTTAGGATGAAAGACTGCAAGCCTGTAAGCACACTGGGAGAAACATGCATGAAGTTGAGAGTTAATTCAAATAAAGAACTGTGAACTAACACTGCTTCAAGAGCTTCGTATAAGCTTAAGGTATTTAACTTTTACGCGTCCTGATATAATGTATGCATTAGGTTTGGTGAGTAGGTATATGGAAACTCCTAAACAAGATCACTTCATCGCAGCAAAAAGAATCCTAAGATATATCAAAGGTACATTGAATGATGGTTTATTTTACACACACTCTAAGAATGCAAAATTAGTTGGATATCGTGATAAATGACTACGCGGAGATATTTGATGACGGAAAAGCACTTCAAAGTTATGCTTCATATTGGCTCACATATTTTCGTATCATCAAAGCAACAAACAAATTGCACTCTCAAATACGCGAACAGATATAACAAGCAAATGATTTACATGTCGCCCAATACGTTGAAGTATATTTTCCGGCGAAGTTATATTATTCAACGGAAGAACCAATTACTATATACGTTGATAACATGTCAGCCATATCACTTGCAAAGAATCCAGTTTCACATAGTCGAAGTAAACATATCAACATAAAATACCACTTCATTCGAGAACAAGTAAAGGATAAAGTTGTGGAACTACTACATTGTAGAACAGAAGAAGATCAACTCGCTGATATCTTTACAAAGTCATTGAAGATGGAGGTGTTTCAAAATTTGAAAGAAAAGCTCGGAATGCAAAGTCGCATTTGAGGGGGAGTGTTAGAATAAACAAATGGAATTTGCATGCAGTGAAAAATGAAAGTGAAAGAGCACATTCAATATACGCCTATATAATATCATCAGAAAATTGTTAATAACCTTAACCCTCTCCCCTAAATACTATTAGGCATAATATGTTTTAATATGCAGATGTAAAAAAAACAGTTTAGAGATTAAAATATATAATATAATTTCTCCGCAGAAAGTATAGATCAATAGCTCATTATAATAGATTTATTCTAAATTACTTATAATAATATATGTATATTATGAATACACGTTTCCAACATATCCAATATTATTTTGGGAACAACGTTTATTTGGTATTTCTTTTTGGAATCTGAATTTGTGAGTTTATATGCATGATTTCTGTCTGAACTAAATCATAATGTATAGGTGGGCCTTTTTGGGGTTTTGTTGTTTGTGGGTTACTGTATGACTCTTGCATTTTTTTTAGTTTTGGCTTGTTTCGTTTGCATGTGTTATATTTTGAATGTGTATATTGATGGAAAAACTCCTATGGATGTATGAGTATAAATACAAATCCATAGATTCGTGGATCTTAAAGTGATTACTACATTATTAAAAAAACACATAATTGCCAATACACAGAAAGACATGATTTCAACGCAATGAAAGAAATTCCACCAAAAATCAAGACGCTCAAATTCACAACGTGAATTTGACTTCCTTTCAAATTTTATTGTAAATATCAATCGTATGATATCTCTAGTTGATCCAACACCAGAGAGTCAATCAAGAACCCATTTATGCTAGTAAACAAGTGCTGAACAAAAACCAAAACCCCAAGAAAATTCTCGAGTTAAATTCCGCCAAAGGGGCGGCTATTGGTTTTTGATTTGATGAAATTATTATTCTTCTTATTGTTTATGAAAAATCCTAAAGCCTACTTATAAGGTGGCTAGCTTAAAAACAAACCCGATAAGCAACCTGGCATTAGTTTGACTCAAATCTATTAGTTCGTTAAGACACTAATGAGTCAGTTAATGAGTTGAACTATTTAATTAGCTTAATTAAATAGTAATGAGTCAATATCAATAATCTTTCAAGTTATCGACAATACTAAAATTACTAGAGCCACTAAATAACTATTTAATTGATTCTATTTGTTCAATCGATATTCTATTATAAATGAGAACCCTTTGTAATCGGGAAATACATTTGTCAATTATACACTTCTCTTTTAATTTCATACATGAAATATAACTCAACGCCACTGCATGCGCGCTGACCTTCTGTGCTCGGGGATAATAGAAATAGAGCACACACCGACTAATTACTATTATTATAACGATTAATGAGTAATATCTAGCAATCGCCATAACCCCTTAAATTATCACAGAACCCATACTAAGAATATACAATTACTAAGTTGAATAATTAAGTTTTGATAATCGTATTTAACCTAATCAGTAAATGAATTGCAGCCAATAATTGTCGAATTAAGATAATAAATTAACTACCTCATTGATTTCCAACATATATGCTGATTACGGGATTTGTATGCCACTTTTTAATCTTTTATTACACCAGATTATGCTTGTGTTGTTTTTCTTGGGAATTATTTTAATCGGCCAGCTCGCTCGGGGCCGACACTTTCGCGCGAGCCTACACGCAATCTTGGGCTAGGCTTCCATTTGCCGGTTCGATTCGTTTTGTGTATTAATCGAACCGACTGGCCGGTTAAGTGTCAGATGGAATCGAAACCGTCTTGCTCGTCGGTTCGCTAAATCGTTCCGATCGTTCCTGGCTCGTTCTCGTTATTTTCGCTTTGTTCGTTCGTTTTTTCCGGCTATTTTCGGGTTATTTTCGTTCGGTTCTGCCTGCCTCGGTTATTTTCGGGTTATATATATATAATATTTTTAATTTTAATTAAAATTAATCGGTTCGTTCGACTCAACCGACCGGGTTCTCAAGAAACCCGAACCGAACTCTAACATTTTCGGGTTTTATTTTTCTAACCTAAATCGTCTTGCCCAATCTTGCCTCCAATTTCTGCTTATTTCTGCTCGATTCCTATTTGCCTCTGTCGGATTAGATTTTGTCAAGACTCTACTTTGGGCTTATAATGGGTGGGGATGAGGAAAATGCACAGAGCTATTATGAAGGTATTCCTGTGAACTGCATGTATTCTTTTAAATGTTTTATTATTGTTGTTTCGTATTTCTAATTGTTGATTAGTGCTATGTTTTCTTTGTATTTGCCCCTGTTCCTGCTACCTAAATTGCTCCCCACCTGCACCTTATTGTATTTTCATGTTGCAAATCATTCCCACTGACCAACCAATATAGAAACCATCAATAGAAGAAGGAAAGAAGCATTGCTTGTACCTTCTTCTAAGGACGCTATCAACAGGAGTCAACGCGAACGATATACAGGTACTTCAACTAAATTTTAATGACCGTATAACAATTTTCATTAGTTAATTTTATGCTTTTTGTTTTTACAAAAATCTTATGCTAGCAAAACGACAAGCAGTCTGCTTGCCTGAGGTTCTAACTATCAAAGGGCTATCATTGCCTTATGGTACCGACCCCCTCATCATTAATAGAGGTGCTCTATTTTTGTAATGTGTTTGATTATATTGTTGTTTTATTATTCTTTTTATTCATGCATCCACTTATGTATATCTATGATCCTAATTTTTATGTTTTATCTGTTGTTTACCTAATGATAAATTGACCTTTTACAGGTGGTCATATGCATGTTTTGGATACAACTATTGGGAGGATACGATAGTCTTCTAGATGACACCACATGATGAGCGTACATTGATCTTGTCGAAGGTGCCTTCCTATGAATATTGTTGTGCTTATAAATTCTATAAGGAGACAGCCCATTTCTGTTGTTCCGCAGGCCAGGTCTCTATTGCATCACATTTTACCCAATATTTTGGCCGCCTTTCCTACTCTTGACAGGATGATGACCAAGATTTCTGGTAATGCCATGCATATAACAATCACTTTGCCTATAGTTCCATGAGTATTCATTGTGATGCACGGTATGAAAAAAGGAACAACGGAATCTACACGATCCGTGTGCAAGGGCAGATACACCATTTCTTGAATGATTTGCTTCCCTCAACTCAGCTTGCGTAACTGCACTTTTTTATGAGACGTAAGAACTAATATTATATACAATTTAAGAAAATATACAAAAAATTAGGGGGCTTAACAACTTAATTTTTGAATAAATGAAATCTGTAAAATTTATTACACAAGAAAATATATTTTTCTGTACCTAGAGGACAACCGCTCCCCATGCCCCCTAAGATCCTATAACATCACGCTGCACATCGTGCCCACTAAAAAGCTAAATTATTGTTGAACATTAAAATGGAAAAATGTATATTTTTCAATTCAATTTAAAATAAGTTATTCCCCTATAAAATTATTTACACACCCTCTTTAACCCCTAAATTTATATTCTCCCTATTATTTTTTAATAACGAAAGTTAAATAATAAAGAAAGTTCTGCTAAAAGAATATGTATAAAATCGCCCCTAAAATAATAAAAAATAAAATAAAGGATTTAGGAGTACATTTTATATACACACCCAAACATATGCGGAACCAGGATTTCACATATGAGAGTATTTGTGGGCATCAATATTCTACTTTGGGCGAGTAGCATGCTCTTCATTATGGTCCAAATTCCCAGCCCAAGGGACCTCGAAATATCTACATCGAGACAAATTCATACTCCTTTCGCTTTTTTGCATTGTTTGCTTTAATTATTTTGCATATTGATTAGCGAAGTTAAAAATTACCAAAAAGTCAAAGATTAAATGGGAATTTAATAACAATTTAAACAATATCATTTGCTTTCGTTGTTTATTTAAAGAGAAAAGTAATCAAAAAGTATATAAAATGTAAAAATGCTATTTATTATAAAGCAAATGACAATTATAAAAATAATTTTTGGGTTAAAACGATAACTATAAAAAAACGGAGTGAGTTGTTATTAACAAGAATGATAGCAAAATAAGGCCCTTACTATTTTTTCAAGCATGATTAGGCATATGAAGTAATAGATGCATGATTAGGCATACGGTTTACCTATGGGCTTGCTTACACTTCATTTTTTGATCAATTCAAAAAGTAATCTTCTTACTTTATCACAAAGACTTCATACTATTAAACTTACTTGAACGGGAGTCTTTTCGGAGGTGCTAGAACATGTAGATATTGATTAGGCTAAATAAAAAATACAATAAACATTTCATATCAAAACTTTTTATAGGCTTCTATGGTTATCAAAATCCTTGCATAAAGTATATAACATTATTAAACTACAGATACAAAAGAAACCCAGAACCTCTTACCACATTTTTGGTCTTCCTTCTCACCCTAAAAAGCTTTCAATAAAACACACTAACTACTATCTACCAACAAGGTCTAATGGCAAAAGACTCGAGATGATTACTTCTCATATTCCACAGGAAGAAGCGTGTTCGTGTCTAGACTAGATTTAAAGCTTGATTTCTTTATCGAAAATCCAGCTGAAAGGAACAGGAGACCGCTCCTTAGCTCTAGCTTGAGCTCGCTCCTCCAGTTTTCGGATACGTGGAGCGAGCGTGCAAACATAATCTTGCGCTTTGTGGCCCTCGCCAGAAAGACCTGTCAACTTCCCCACTTCCCATCTCGAAACCAGGAACTCCAAAATATCAGCGTAGTCTTTGGCCGTATACACTCCAAGCCGTTGAGCAACACTGGAGAAATGATCAAAAAGGTTATCATCCTTGCCATCATACATCAAGTGAGCAGGCATAGAGATTTTCTTCCTCATCATGTCTGCAAGTCCCAGGATGGTACCATCAGGGTCAACTTCAAAGAGCTTCTCCACGATTTTGGTATAGGCAGTCTCATGTCGCCTCTCATCAGCAGCGATGATTCCACACACCTGAGCTAATTTTAAGTCTCCATGCTCCTTGGCTAGTCGAGCAGTGTTGCCATGAGAGATGAAGGTTGCTCTCTCTTGGAATGAAGTATAGATAAAACCTAGGTAGGGATTGTTCTCTGTTTTGGGGTCCTGAAAACGACAACAAAAATGTGAAATTATATTTAAATCACAAGTAATGATAGGCTAATACTCCGTATTCAACAAACAATGATTAACAGATCATCAGATAATATTCTCATTATTCGCAGCTCACTGACTATAGGAAGAAAACAGATCAAGGACATACAGGTCCGAATAAGGATCACATACTATTATATAATACAAGCTGGAAATAATAAAGCGGGGCATAGCAAGATAGAAATGCATCAATCTCAGGGGATCAAAATAATTTTCAGCAACAGAGGCAATGTAGAACGAACATATCCATAAAGTAAATTACAAGGTCAGCTTTCATTTCAACAAACAGTTGATTGTCAAAAGGTCTGAAATATGATTGATATAAAACAACATAATACCGTGCTAAGATCTTACCATTCCCGAGCCAATTAAGTATTGGATTGTCTTTTCCACTTGCTTCATGTCAACACGACCAGAGAGATAAAGGTATTTGTTAAGAAGGTCTCCATGCCTATTCTCTTCAGCAGTCCATGCCCTTGTCCAGACAGCCCAAGAAGTCAGGCTTGCTCCTGTCTCATCCCGAACTCCATCAAGGGTGTTGAGCATTGTTTGGTAAGTTGGTAGAGCTTCTTCAGTAACCATATCTCCAACCAACACAACGAAGTAGTCATCTGGAATTTCTTTTGTTCTCGTTCTCAGCTCCTTGACTTCCTCTTCAAAACTTTCTGCAGCAGGATCCGGCAGAAAGTCGTTTGGTTGCCAACATTTTTCAACAGGCTTCAGTAGAACTAAAAGCTCCTTTTCAGCCCAATCATTCAGAGAATGAAAGACTTCTTGCTTTTCTGGTGGCATTGTATGAGTTTTTTGAACATGCACTTCCCTTGGTGGAACAAAAGGCTGCTTCTTGTTACCTGTATCCCTGTGTGGACATATATTAGACGAATATGGCTGCAACAAGTTACTGTAAGGAAACAAGTGTAGTGCCAAAAATCTTCCAGATTAAAAAGTTAATGAGCTAGAATGAACAATGTGAAGGAATCAATGAACAGTAAGTGGGAAGCAGTTTTTGTTGAATGGCAGACTACTTGGTCCGCTCATGTTTCCCTAGGACAGTTAAAATCTTACAATCAACAAATATTTTTCAGATCAAATTGTTCTATCATTTTGCATGAATTTAACATAAATTGTATATTTTTCTATCCTTGAAGATGTTTCACATAATTAGATTTAATTTGAACTATCATGATAACATACTAGTAAAGGATTTATTAGCTTGACCTCTCAAATCAAACCGTCTCAAGTAAACATGGATGAATAAGTATTTTTGTTAACAAGGCAGATGTAAATGCAGATTGTAACATTTAACAAACAGTCTATGAACAAATTCACCAGAAATAGACTGTTATCGAGCATTTAGACTGTTAAAAGAAAAATAAGAAAAAGATTGCAGCAGTCATATTCACCAGAAATAGCAAAAGTTATCGAGCATAGGAACAAATTTCATCAAACGGTCTATGAATTCATTATGAATTAGGTGATAAATGGAATTTAGATATCCAATTAATTAAGCAGATGCATTTAGATATCTAATTGAAACTGATCAACGAACCAAAGTTACATCCTTATTGAGGAAATCAACTTTACAAGATCATCACTTCCAACTCAGATTAAGTCGTTCCCTTCAAGGTAAATAAAACACTATGCATACATCACTAAAGAAATAAGAACTTGTACACGAGAAAATAAAAATTACAAACTAATATTTGCAACAAGTAATGGCGACCCTTAATACCCAGGAATAGAATCAGAATGAGCTTGTTCATTGGGAATCAATGCAATACCAAATACATGGAGGATCTAATAAGTTTATCAAAACAATATTTAAGAAACACAGACATTGATGAATAACACAGTAAAAATCTATAATACATTTATAAACAATAAACAAAAAAATAATCAGAAACACAGACATTGATGAATAACACAATAAAAAATAATTTTTTTCCTTGTAACAAAGTTGATCATTAAGTGTTCCCAACGTCGCCGTACATGACTAGAACCATGACCTCTCGGAATAAAATCCGTCTTGGTCAAACCTTTCTGTAATACATTAGCCTTATAACCAATGACAAACACCAATCAAAACAATATCCAATAAACACACACATTGATGAATAACACAATAAAAATAATTTTTTTTTCCTTCAAACAAAGTTGATCATTAAGTGTTCCAACTTCCCCATACATGACTCGAACTCATGAGCTCTCGGTACCATAATACATTAATACACTTATAAACAATAAACAAAACACCAATCAAAACAATATAAAAAAAACTGTAATAAATTTCTGCAATAAGAGATGCCTTACAAAGAAGTAGGTGGGTGAATTGTAGAGGCCATGCAAACCCTGCCAGATCTGAGGGGTTGAGACCCAATAAGAGAACCAAATTTGGGTTGTGGTAAAAGAGAAACTGCATTCATCTTTAGAGCCATTTTTGGATTTTCCAAGAAAACTGAAACCAAAACCAAAAACAAATAGAAACAAAAATATATATATAATATTCCAAATTAATTTCTGGATTTGATTTTAAGTGTGTGATGAGTATATGAATTATACACGATCAAGAAAATGAGAGGAACAAGTGTATCAGCTTGCAACTTGGCAAAGACACAAACCAATCTAAAGCTACACCATATATTGTCTTTTTTAGGAGCGGAATTACTATTTTACCCTTGTTGCCCCGCTATTTGTAAGTTTAGTGTCGAATATATATTCGGATTTCGGGATCAAGCTGGATTAAGCACAAACGTCAAGAAACTTAATTCGGAACATATCTGCGAGTCCAAATGTAGATTCAAAATCAGCTCGAAATTTGGCAATTTAATGTGTACCCGACTCGAGAGCGAATGGAAACCGGATAACCAAATCGATTTATAAGTATATTGTAGATTGATATCGAACCGAATCGGTTTGTATTTACATACATTAGTTAGTAGATTCATCGAGCTATACGAAACTTAGCTTAGTACAAATTCGAGAACTGAACATAGATACATTAAGCGGTCGAAATGGGACATATTAAAAGGTGTACTCGACTCGAAACTGAATTGAAATATGATAACCGAATCTACTATGTAGTATTAGACTAATATTTTACTTACTAGGCATGCACATAAGCTCTCCTTAAAGCTAAAATAAAGGCTCAAATCACTAAAAATGAAAAAATTAAAATGGTATTTTTTCAATTCCCCTAAAATAATTTATCTCCCTATAAAATTATCTACCACCCTCTTCACCCCCTAAATTTATACTCTTCATATTTTTTTTAATAATGAAGTAAATAATAGGGAACTTGTTAAAGTACATACATTAAAAGTAACCCCAAAAAATAAAATAAAAAAGTAGTAATTTAGAGTACATTTTAGAAAATTTTTAAGGAAGGTGATGTAGATGCTCAATATGTTATTTCTACTAGTACACTAATATTTGGTAGATCCCCTAACAAGAGGTATTTACTTTGAATCCCAATTTTGTGGGATTTATGAACTACAAATTCGACTTCAATTCGTTATTTGTGAGACAATAAAATATTAATTTGGACTTAATGTAATATCCAAACAAATATGATAATTGTGTAGTAGACTTTAGAGCAAATACAAAATAGTTTATTGTGGATTATTGCACCATCCACTAGGCTATTAGAATTTCATATCTATCTTATTAGTTCATTTGTACTGTAATTTTTATTGTCATCAGCGAAAAAGATATCTTGTGAACTTAAGAAAATTATTGATAATTTTCCTTCCAAATTACTTACACTGCTCGCTCGATAATTTTATTTTACAAATTCAGTGTATACGAAATATACAAGTATTATTCTAATAAACTTTTATGCAATAAGCTATTTCATATTTATGTATTATTGCATGCTTCCATCATGTGATAAATGCCTATATTACTATTATTATTATAATAGGAATTAGGCCTTTGTGTCTTTGTGATACAAATCGGACTCTTATATTAGTACACACATGACACAACCAAGATAGGAGTACACCCCAGCAATAAAGTTTTCTTAAGATTTCTATTCAATATCACTCATTCATTCTTATTTTGTAATTCCCTCGTATTTCAAGGTTTTGCGTGTTATAGCTATTATCTATATATGAGATCATGTCCTAGAAAGTATCCATATTAATATGTTTATCAATTCATGTAACCCAAACAAGAATAATGATTGGTTCTATCATCATCTTCTTCGTCCACCGGTTCCACTCTCCCTTTGACAATTGAAGTACACTGCAGCAACTGGTAAGCCAAGGTTGTAAAGTTCAGCAAAGTCCCTAGTGTTGAAATTCTGGCGCCACCCTGGAGCATAGACGGTTTGCCTTCCCAATTGGCGGAATAGTATGAAAACGAAACGATGAATTCCCATCGATGGCCTAGGATTTTCGTAGCATACGACTTCTTGACCTGCAATTAGTAGTGAAATCAGAATTTTGAATTAGCACATACTGTATGTAATTTGATGTACTTATAGTAAGTACATGATTAGTTAACTAGAATAAGTGATATTGTTTAAATTGATATCAAAATATAATACAATTATATCAAATACGATATCTTATAATATCTCTAATAATAGAATTAGCCCAGAGTGAATCTGTCTATGTCTTTCAAACAAATTCAAAATTCAAAATTCTTACATTTTCTGAGAACTGAAGGCAAACTTTATACGTAATGATAAGGACTGTTGGATGAAATCTAAGACTTGTGGATTATAGTAAAAAGTTACTCCGTATAACAGTTTGTAAGCAAGAATATAAAAGGAAGATTTGAAAAGAAAAAAAAAAGCTTGTAAGCAAGAATGGCACTGAATTTGGTAGCTTTGTCAATCAGAATGGACTATCTAGTTTTAAAGCAAATTTTACCAAAAAATACTGTAAATATTCGGACTTATTAGTTGTCAAGTTCAAGAAATTGAAAAACAAAAACCATGGATTTGCATGTTTCCAACTATGACACACCTCTCCAACCAATGCCTAACTATATTCTATCTAGATATTTAAATAATGAAATATTGTATTGATATTATTTTATTATTATTGACCTCTAAACTTTGAACTCCTCAAAATAGATAGAAATAAAAATACCAAGATATAGGATTGTTGTAAATGCTACACTTTGTTATTACTCCATAATGAACTTATTATTATTATTTAACCAAGCAACACAAATTGATAGATTGTGATGTATGTAAGCATTTGGTTACAATATTGGCAAAAATAACTGATTATAAATTTTGACTAGCAAAGGGATGAAGGAGAGTCTGGTGAAAGCTAATTTGAAGATTCTCCATATTAGAAAGAACAAAACCTTTCTCGTTCGCAGACTTAATATACGAACGTATAATAGTATAAAGTTTGAAAGGATAGGAGATAGAACGATAATGTTTGTCCTAATTTGGAAAGCAAAAATCAAATGAATAATGTCAAGAGAACTACAAAATTAATTACAACCAGATAAATATTTTTTCTTATAAAAAGTCGTTACATATAAACTAATTAAGATAAATAATATCATCTAATAATTTATTTTTGATATTTTAAAATGTACTATTAATGAATCCTAAAATTAATAAATTCAAGTTTACTCACCAAAGCCTGCCCCGGTCGTTGCTGGAATATCAGTGACCAACCTAAAAAAATTGAGCAATAAAAGTAACACTAGTAAGAAAACACCCAAGTATATGATATGCATAATGAAACTATTGAGCACAATTGATCAAAAAGTCTTTTTGTTTTGTACATAACTCACGTCAATTATATAGATCAGAAGACAAAATATAACTAGAAAATTAGATTCAATAAAACGTGTAAGAATATACATCAAACATTATTTAAAGAATTAAAGCTATGTATGTATGTGGTCCTTGTGCTATGCAAAAAAAGAAATAATAAATTCATTATTTCCTATTTCCGTATTGTTGGTCCATGTCGATCTTGCATCTATTGTAGGGTCAGAAATCTGAAAAGCAGAAACCTTGTACTAGTAGAATTAGCTTTTGTTGTGGGAATGGTTCCAATGAAAGAATAATCCATCGACTCATCTATTACTCCTGCCTTCCCAGCATACCTTGAGACAAGTAAAACTCGAAAATAATGGCTGAAATATTCCTCGTTCAACGCACTTCATCCCCACAATTTCACCGTAGCACTCGATCCTTTAAAGCCGACACAAAGCTTTATACTTTGATCCCCAAACTAACGTTTCCATTAAATCTTAATGCTTAAAGTTACACTTTGTCATCAGAATGCAGACAGCCGTATTTTACCTCAAACTAACATCTCGCTAATTTCGCGATGTTAAGCATTTCAATGTAAACATTAGTTTTGGTGAACCAAAGTCATAAATTTCTCATAGCCACTCTATGACTAAATTGCTACTTATGAACACTATCAAGTGGACTGTAAAGATAACCCAAAACCATTATCTTAACCATTTCGATAATTTTTTCCGTAAAACTCTATCTCTCTAGTAATGGTCTCTCCCAAGTCCAAACCCACCCCCGTTCCCCCAATTTTTAATAGCTCAATTTAGAATTTTGTTTGGCTACAATAGGAAAGAAGGAAGAGAAAATGACTGAACAACTTTAAAAACTGAATACCATTAAATTTTTTGATTTCAGTAGCTTTCAATTTGAATAAAATACTCTCCATACATCGCTATCGACTACTAGGATCATGGTGAATATATCTCATTGGCTTTTCACCTCTATGTTTTCATCTAGAAATATGGGTCCATAATGAAAGAAAGGCATATAAGAAAAAGAGGAGAACCTAAATAATAAATCAAAGTAATTGACGAGGGCCTACGCAAACGATAGAGCATGTGTCATAGACGATGAATGGTCATCAGTGGGTTATTTGCTTTTGACACTCTCCATTTCATGTGAGACTATGATTGGCATGCAACCAAACGAAACCTAAATGGTCCATATTGATATATCGTTCACTAATCACTTCTATTGGTGGATGGCAGTATATATATTGTGGAGTAGAACATTCTTTACTTTTGACATGCCCCATCTCATGATATGCCAAAAAATTGTATAATGTGATTTTCCAACCATCAAAATTAACAAATTATTTAATACTGAGTATTAATTAATATATACTCCTAAATTCTAACAATAATGTTGCACATATACATCTAAATTCTAAACTCTAACAATGTTACACATTATCCCATTAGAGGGTGGAGTAGTGCGTGATGACCAATAGAATAAGAGTACGTACTTGACTTGAGGATTCACCACATTGGCTACTGCTAACATCGTTGATAGTTGATACAAGATGTTGATTGATGGTGGATCCTTATTACAGTATTTATTTTGATATTCAACTTTTTATCCTCGTCATTTTAGTGATATATTATGAGAAAATTGCAGCAACGTCTCCCCATATTAGTATCAGCCGCACTTTGGCCTCTAATAAATGCCACCCTAGCTAGCTAGTCTCCGTGAAATTCAAGACAAAAAACAGACCATCCTTAAATTAAGCAAGCCTGCTAAATCTAAACATCCTGAGATCAAATGTGACGCTAGCTCCCACTGTAAAAAGCATAATTTCAAGCGCTTTTACTTATGCGCCAAACCGCAACTTCAAGCGATAAGATTAAACGAAATGTAACTAAAATATAACTTTGTGCCACTTACTTAATTAAAAACGCTACTACGACACATCTATTGGCGACCAAAGTTACAACTCTTTGGCTCCATTATTTAAAGACTATTTAGCAATTATCTCGATATGTTATTATTGTTGGAAAATAAACCAAAGAAATCCTAGCAAATGCAAGTGATTCATTGGAGTTTTTATTTCATACGATATCTTCTTGTTGGAAAAACAAGCCAAAGAAATCCTAGCCAATGTAAGGGATTCATTGGAGTTTTGATTTCATTTATATATATATATGTATTAGAAATGTCAAAAGTTATATTTTGTTAAACCCAAAATAACTGAAAGTATTATTTGACTGAATCCAGATAGGGAAAGGTTGGTAAACTGAATGCATACTTACCAGTGCAAATATTCCTTCAAGTGAGGATCACTAGGGCTTGGAGCATCTGGATCCACCATAATCTTCACAAGCAACACATGAAATGATGAAACAAACAAATTTAGCATAAATGAATGTCTAATTAAAAACTGTACATTCTAGGACCAAATTTACTCAAAAATCAAGGATACCAAAAACTTGATGAACAATATAAAATATGAAATTAGTTTGAGTATGTAGTTAATCTCATTGAATCAAAATAAGCATTGATGGACGACTAGATGAAGTGGTAATTAATTGAAGAAAAAGACTTACAAGAGTATAGAAGGTGCGAAGGTCATCGCCTCCAATGTCAACCCTGGGTTGATTCACCACTTGAGAAGGCTTGAGCTCACATCCATTGTTAACTTCCCTTGAATTGTATATGACCCTCATATCTAAAGACCTATTGAAAGGGTCCAAAACATCACCTATCACACGTCCCACAACAAGGGGGTTTCTGTCTCTTGACATTTCTATTTTTACCTAGGAAGTTTATTATAGTTATTTCCTCTATGTATTAACCAAGAAGAAATAAAGAGAGATTTAAGCATGCTCAAAACCAGTCACTCACCACCTACTTATATACTTTTGAAACCTATGTATGCTTCGTAAAAACATAGGAATCTTTTTAGATTTTCTTTAATTATCTTTTTCATCTGATTTCATGGGAAATTTCAAATTTCAAATTTCAAGGAATCGAATTATATGTCAAAAGAAATTAAGGTGCCACCTTGATATTTCAAGAAAACATAAAGTTGAGAAATAATTTAGTGGACAATGGACATGCAAAGGTTCGTATTCTTGAATGGTACGGTGCTGGAAAAGAGATACATATGTTATTGATGGTCCAAGTAAGCATCGCATGCATCCTGCAATTGTACGTATACTCTGAGTCTCTGATTGAAACTGCCCATCTGATCTCCAATGAATATTAAGTACTAGAAGCTTGAATGCTTAATAGATATTCAAAATTATCTCAGTGTGCATATGTATGTAGAACTAATTACTGGTTTAAGTTGTAATTTCGCTCATCAAATAGTTAATAATAAGTTATTGTAGATTGGTCTCTCCTAATGCTCAGCTAATGCCCATAAAATTGTTATTTGGTCCCTAAATACATGGAGCCGTGTGTTAAATGCAATGCTAACGGAATCATGATAGAGGAAAATTTTACTTGATCATATAGCTTAAAAATACTTTATTATGAATTCAATTAATTTTACTATTTTTAAGGAGAGAGAAACTATAAACCAATAAAAAATAAAAAATATTATAAGACAAACTAACGACGTTAAAGACTTTAAAGCTCAACGCAAATGTCAGGATTGAAGAAACGATCAAATTAAAACGAATAAAAAATTTCAAAGCATTTATCGTCAATAAAATTGAGTGAGTATCTATAGTGGGCGCGTAAGGTTAATGTTTTTAATTTAAATTAGAGTTGTACTACCATTGTTCAAAGCTTGCTCAATATATTATAGATTGAGTTAAAACGTACGTCTTCATCTCGGGTTTGGTTTATGTACGAGTCTATATCTAAGTATAAACATTTTATTTTAAAAATGATTGATGTAATTAGATTTAAATATAAATGATATATTATGAATCTATTTCAATATAATATCTAACGGATATTTCATAAGCATGCATGTATGTATAGGATAGAAGAAAGAATTAAGGAGTGCATAAAATCCTCTGGTTTTATTAAAATGATTTGTGTTACGGAAATAATTCCGATGCTTGGATTATTAACCAAAGCTGCCTCTTTGCTTAAAGAAAAAAAGCAGATAATTGACAAGAAAAGATGCCATTTTACTTACGTTATATCATTATACAGACAGATTCAAGTTTTATAATAGGCACTGCTAGTTGTATACAACACAACAACAAAAGAATAAAAGATATTCTCATCATTGTTTATTATTCTTCGGGTTTATTTATATCAAGTTCTTGGCTATATTCATAACACGTTATCAACACGATCGACTCTCCAAACAACATGCTTATTCATCCACTCAAAGACCTAAAAACTTAAGGCAAACAGAATGACCTTTTGCTTCCAGATGCCTTCTATTTTGTTGTAAGTTGAACTCTTTGCTTTCATCATTATATATTTAAAAGTATTAATGAGTTTATCGCTACTTAAAATAATATCTAAGTTGATAGAATTTCGATAATATTCCTTACAACCCCTAAATTGTACGGGTGTAATAAGGATTCTATGATGTGTTTTAGATATTGATCGAAAGCGATTTTTATTATAATCTTCGTGTCTAATGCTTTATATTTATACAATCTTTATACATAATCAAGCCTATGATATGTTAATTACTAAATTTATATATTTTATGAATCAAGAGACATTTATCAAATACCTAAATTTAGAAAATTTATTGGTGATTATTACTAGTTAAGCATACATGTATATGTTCATTTAACAAACTAATAATATATGACAATTTGTTATTAACTACATGATAATCCTTTTTAAAGATAATTTGGCCAATCGTCGAACGAAGCTAAGATAATAACAATATAGCGATAATAAAGAGAAATATACGATAATGATAATAGTAATTTCACTCAAGTCTATAAGTAAGTTTCAACGTATAATGATCGCTTGACAACCGATCTTGCTAATCGATCCAAGAGGGTACTACTGTGAGCTTTTGAAATATATATATATATATATATATATATATATATATATATATATATATATATATATATATATATATATATATATATATATATATATCACATGATGACGTTTATACGATGGTCAATGTTATAATCCACTTCTATCGACTATACAAACCAACTAGTCAAGCTCTAAACTATGTCAAAAGTTGTTATTTTGGCTATTATAACGACGTGTGGAGCTTAGTTAAAAAGCACTTATTCAAAAGATTTATGGTTATACTAAAGTGTTCATAACTTTATGACGAAGAAGTAGTTTACATTATTTGGTACTTTTAATGTGTCTTCAAGACTAGATTTATATAAGCATGAATATTAAAGATTAAAGGCTTAGAATCATAGCCTATAAATTACGGGTTTTTAATATTCTTGAAGAATTTCTATCAATGTCCTCATTATTCTGAAAAAATATAGAATCTTATAAATTCATTTATGAGACCTGAAAACGCATACAATTTAGAGGATACAGATTCAGTGACATGATATGAATTTTAGGAATTTGATTACTATCTATGATTTCGTTTAGGTCCAGAAGTACCTTACATATGAAATTGTCTGAATATACAAACATTATTTGACTCCTTTGGAAGATATAACGCATGGTTACATGTTATAACCTGAGATGATACATATATCATATGTGTGCAAACTTGGTTTATATATACTCCTCAAGGTTAATTCTCAAGTGATTGGACATTCAATTATATCTCTAAGTGGTATATATAGTTCATAAGTATGCAACTTGTAGATATTGCTACAACTTATATTATTCTAAAAGATGAGAAAAATTTCTTAACAAAAGAAGGGAATGTTATCACAATATGAGATAGTGTAAATTTAATTGAATGCTCTAGAAGGGCTAACATATGGATCACTCGAAGATGTGTATTCAAGATGAACCATATTCTTTTAAGTTTGAAAGAAACTTAATCACTTTCAAAAAACATACGTCCAATTTCTATGACATCGGTGACAACAAGCCGAGAGAGATCCAAGGTAAGAGTTAATATTTATAAAAATGTAGCAAAATCAATCAAGGCTCGAAGAGCTAATATATCGTTATCCGAAGTAACAAACACAAGCCAGATATCAAAACACACTTTTGTCAAACCGAAGTTTGAGAATTGGGCAGAAATTTTAATATTTGACATAACCGTAAGCCGTAATTCATCCCTGCTATTATTTATGCGAAAGAACAATTGAATATTTTAATTGAGACCTATCAAGAGTCAATAAACTATTAAGTTTAAAGAATTTATGTGAGTTTCATGGGGTGTAAACTTCAGCTGATCAAGTCATAAGCACGCCAATTGCTATGCAATACCCCCAATTGATCATGTGAACAGCTACACTCATGTAGTAACACTTGTTCGCATTATGCAAAATTATTATAAACTCTCCGATATAGTTGGCTTGGTCGAAATCACATATTTTACCTTTCCGCCATGCGACATCATATATTTCTCTCCTCGCATTATGCACAAATGATTTACCTTAAATAATTATTATACCTCAAAGGTATTGTGATATCTATATACATGGAAATACGAAATTGAAATTAATTTATCAAGTAATTTTTCATTGTGATATATCTAGGGATGTTTTCGGTTCGGTTTGGTCATTTTTTCCTATTTTTTTTGTGTGAAACCGACTCTATCGGTTTTCTAATTATACAAACCATTTTGGTACGAAATTAATTCGGATTGATCGGTTCGATTAAGGTCGGTTTTCTTTCATGTGTTTTGGTCCGGGGTTCGGTCGATTTTTTCGGTTTTATTAACAAAATAGACTATTCCAAACACATTCACCACCAATTTCACCAAACGCATGATTGTAAATTAAAACGTAGTACTAATAATTTCAAATAAACAAAATAATAATTTTAAAAACAATGGTACTAATAATTTTAAATTAAAATAGTTTGAAAACAAGCCACTAAACAAATTGTTTCTAATAGTTGATCGCCAACATATATCATATGTACGATATAACTTTGACAAGAGTTACTTGCTCATTGCACTATCATTCTCATTACCTACATCACATATAGACATAAAATACAAAAACATAAATAATGAATAAAAATTGAAGAATATAATTATTAGAATACCACCAATTATAAATGGATCATTTATTATTTACCTTCATTCTCCTTTTATTTTCTTTCCACATCTTCCAATTCATTCTCCTTCATTATCTACTATTAGCGTCAAAATATCTTGAATCCCCCAACTCAACAAACATTCCTCTATATATTTTCCAATTGTATGTCCCTTGTGATTCTCAACAACCTTAAAGTTTATAATCTTCTTTTTCAAAGACCATTGATCAACATAATGAGCCGTGAGACACATATAGTTCAAGTTTTGCATAGAGGTCCAACAATCTGTGGTTAAACAAATTCTCTTACCCTCAAGCTCTTTTTTCAAATGCTTTTTCGCCCTCATATAATAAAGATGCAATCATCTTACCGCCTACGTGAACAACGTAAGCTGCACAATCCTATTCATCAACTCTAAATCCTTCCCCTTCAACCATCCTAAACGAAATACCAACAATTATGACCATTTCAGCCTATCAACCTTTTTAATTTCTTTTAAAGAACAACATTTACTAAAAGTTCTTATCACTTTTAATAGTGAAACCATTAATTGTATGCTGCCGATTTTTTATCAAGCGTACTGCATCCTTTACATTTGTTCATCATTATATGATTCTCATACCAAGAGCGCCGTGTTTTCCTTAATGATGTCATGGTGATTGACCCCTCAATGACTTTAAAATGCTTCCAAGCAATTGAAGATTTCTTCTGATCCTCATTAACTTCACCATCTTCAATTTTTATCACTGTTTTCTCTCATTCCGATTTTTCTATCATTTTACTTTATTTTCGAGCTCGAGGTTATCTAGTTATAATAAAAAATAAGTATATAAGTTAAGCATTAATCTAAATTGAAAAGTCAGCAAAATAATTGTAAATTAAATCAAAAATTATATTCTAAATGTTAAACATAAATAAACAAAAAAAAAAGTATTTTTTTTCATCAACATATTCTAACAAAAACATAAAATAAACAAAGGAAGCCATTTTTCCTCCAAACATATTTAAGCTACAAAAATAAATATGCGGAGGTGGGGGAAGCATTGGAGTAATCGAATCATTTTCAAATACTCAAATTACATAAGAATAATTTATGTCTAATTCATAACTAAATCAAATCTTTAAGTGAGATGCATCAATCTCATTTTCATCCATAAGTGCAATACGCTTTTGATTATTATTATTGTCAGCGGTAGAAATGTAGAATTAGTATAGATTTTTTATTTGATGAATGTTAGAAATGTTTAACTTTGTATTTATATTTACGCCTTACGCGATTGTATAATATATTTATTTACTTATTTACGTGGGTATTTTATGACATTTGAATTATTTAGTGTAAGTTGACATTGATCTTACATATTTTTATTGTCGATTAGTTATTATCGATTTATCTAAATATTCATGATATTATAAGATTCCATTATAGTTTATGTGAGACTCCGCCAAGTGTTTCCTAAGTTGAATAAATTATCATGAATAAGTTAGTGACGAGAATCCTTGTAGAAGTTCTCATTGTTAAACAAGATATTTATAATTAGATTTAGAATCAAATGCCTATAGCGTATATATAAGCCAATTCCAGCAATTTAATTATAAATTCATACTCCTCGTGAGTTCTCAATTAAACGTAGATTCATACGAGATAATTTAGTATCTTGTCCGAAGATACTTAACTCGGGTCTTCAAGTACCAATTTAATGATATCTTTACAATCCCGATACACGACAGATAATCATGCACACACACAAACGCTGTATTATTTGGATATTCTACTTGAATAATCTAAACTAAAGGATCTCATCGTGGGTATATTTACATGTGTCTTATTTATCTCATTAGAGATACGATATGCATTGCATTCCTCTTTTTCTCTTCACTAAGTTTTTCCCACTGGATTTTCTTGGTAAGATTTTTAATGAGACAATTACCTGAAGCATATCTAAAGAGAAATATAATATTTTATTTCACTAGGTTTTTTTCTCACAGAGTTTTTCTAGTGATTATTTAACCAAAGATGGTTATACGAATGATCTTATATGACATTGTACTTACATGTAAAGAGAAAAGTTTATGAAAATGATAATTTATGTTTATGACTTGAACATTATTGGAACTCCTGAAGAGCTCTCAAGAGTCAGAACTTCTCAAGAAGGAATTTGAGATTTAAATACTGCTGATAAGTCACATTCAAGACTCTTAACAATTATAATATCGTATGTGAAAATGACCCATTAATGCCAAGAGAAAGTACAAAAAGAATTATTTGATCATGAAGTATCATATATATGAGTAAATATCAACATGAATGATTAAAATGGGTTAAATGTATACGGGGATATAAGATTGTTTTAGTGTAACATATTCTAAATTTATACACAATTGACATGCCGAATGCAGGCTTAATACTTATATGATCTATATTGGAAGATTGGGATACATGGTTTTCATTTATTAGTAGTGACGTATTTCATGATTATGTATGAAATAAACTATATCGGTAACATCATTCTACCACGTAAATCTTCAAACGAAGCAGTTAAAGTTAAGTAACGCTGTTTGGTTGAGGAATATGATCTCAAGAGATCCATATTACTTCAGGATTTATCATATGGTTTCTGGTCCCGAGGATCTTTATGACATAATTGTAGATGTGTTGCAATAATAAAAATGAATGACATAACAAAAGGAGATGTAACAAAATATATTGGTTTTCTTCTCTACCCATGATCTTCAAAGGAACGGTGAAATTCCATTTTTTAACAAATTCGACCAGAATAACTGAAAAATATATTCACTAAATCACGCCATACCGGCATTCGAAAGGTTATCTAGAAGATGGGGATCAATGATTAAACGATTTATAAACGCATGCATTACGATTGGGAAAGCTAAGACGCGTTATACTGCTCTTAATCATGGTTTTGTCCCAATGGGTTTTCCTATTATGCCTTTAATATGCGCTACTCTTTATGCATATATTATAGATATGCACTCTCTTTTTTCCTTCATTGAAGTTTATCCCAAAAAATGAATTTTTCTAGTAAGGTTTTAACGAGGCATGGGAGGCTCTGTCGACACATCCAAGGGGAGTATTATGAAAAATAATGATGTCTCGACTTTGTCAACCAAGTCGTCTTGTTTAGCAAGAAGAGATAGCTTAATTAGGAAGAAAGTAGACTACTTGTTTACCAAGTTATACCATATGTATTGTATCTTGAAGCCTATAAATAGGCACTCATTGTATCAGATACTTGTGACAACAATAAAAAGTAATAAAATATATTCTTCTCGTTTGTTTACATTCTCCTCAAGCCTATTTATATTGTTCTTAGTTATATTCATAGCACTTTGTATTCGATGGTCGCTAAGCCAAATCATAGTGGAGCCTGCAGAGGTGGATACTGGGCCAAATCATACAAGCCAAGAGTACATATGTTTGTTTATAAACAAAAATTATAGTAGTATAACTGGTAGGACCTAAGCTTGTCAACGGGTTGGTCGAGGTTCGAAACTTGGCAACAACACATATTATGTCCATTTTCTTCTTCGTTTCCTTTTAAATTCACTGTTCTTTTATCAATTTTGCTCCCCTCCCTTCCCCCATAATTTGTTTTTTTAAATTTTGCCTCCTCCACCTCTATTTTCATCGTATAAATTTAAAGAAGATTAAGGTTGGATATTGTTGATGTGGGAGATGTTGACAAATTTTCATAACGGCACATGTTATAATGCTATCCTTTTTGCAATTGAAGCAGCAATTTATACATGCAGATTCATCCAAGCAAACTGTATGGCTTTATGTTGTTTCACTTGTTTCAAGATATATTTGTTCACAAAGATTGGATCGCATCGCTATGCATTTATGCTTCAATTTTTTAAGATTTGATTTAAAGATTTGCCAAGAGCAAGGAAACATTGTGATTTTGACAAAGACTCAGTTTTAAATAACCGGTTTTACCTAATAGTTATTCCTTGGAAGACAAAATTGTCGAGGCTCGCAAATGGGTGGAGTCGGTCAGAATTCAATGTATTAAGGAAAGGTTTTGATCCCCATATTAAAGTTATCTACTATTTAGCCCGAAGCCCTAATGTGTCCTTACACTATATAAGGTGAGCTCAAATGTGTTTGCCAAGCATGCCTCATATTGTATATTTCATGTAGAGTGTTCGTGGTGTTTTCAGAGCTATCATCGAGAGTTTAGTTTAGGCTATTTGTGTTAGTAATTAATTCACCTCTAACTAATGAACAATTGCTTATGACGCCATGTTATAAAAATATTTGAAAGTTTTATTTTGTTCTTTGATTACTGTGAAGTCGCAAATTTACTGAGAGTATCGATGCTACAAAAAGACAGAGCCTATTCTTGTAGCGCTTTCTTATTTGGAGCTTTATAGGGCTTAAGTAGAATATGTAGTATTTGTGTAAGACTCGCTTTTATAACATCTTCATTGTTATAGTAGAAACCCTTCAACAGCCGCTACATCTGTTGTTCTTTTACTTTATTATTTTAAGTAATTTTCGAATGTTGTCATATTTACTATTATTGACTGATGGTTTCACAACCGGTTACTGGAAAGAAATTTACCTTTTCAATTTTTATTAGAGAGGCACTTTATATGTAGTAGATCTATGAACTAACGGGAAGGTGCTCAAAGAGGGAAGTTTAATTATTCAGCCCCCCACCATGATTTAACATACTACCTCTACCGGAAAGTTTCCAAGTGATGATCGCTTCGAGGTCCATCACAAAAAAAACTTGGAAGCGTCAAGTAAGATCGGATGGACAACTCCCACTCAAAACATTGTTGGCCGTAGTTGATATAGCAAAAGTGAGGCCTAATTGCATACCATCGAAGCAAAAATTGTCACTGCAACAAGGCTCTTAATGCCATATTCTCAGGCAACATACCGAGGTGTTCAAATTGATTAGCTCATGTACGCCCGGCGAAAGGCTACGGTAGATTCCGAAACAACCTATGGGCGAACACGTAAAAGCAAAAGTTAATGTCACACTCCAACAATTGGTCACTTTGTGAGACTCTTAAGAACGAGGAAGATGAGAATATTGCGACCTACAACTCCAAAATAAAATACATAGCCAATGAGTCATTTGTACTAGGATAGAGGATGAGTAATGAGAAACTGGTAAAAAATGTGCTGAGAACTCTTCCCAAAAGATTTGCACACAAGGCACAATTACTGAGGAAGCACATGATCTAACAACCATGATTTGAAGAGCAAAGGGTTGACAAGGGATGGAAGAACTCAAAATTTGGAGGATCTAACAGTGGTTTTAATCAACAAAACAAAGGAAAGGGGATACAGTGTATAGAATGTGAAGGTTTTGGACACATACAAGTAGAGTGTCCCAATTATATCAAGAAGCAATCCAAAATCTACTACACCACCCTATTTGATGGTGAATCCGATAAAGAGGAAGGGACTGATAACAAAGTCAGCAAGTTTGTTGCCTTCACGGCCAGGAACTCCAAAAAGGACACGCATTCAACTCGTCATTGATCATCCTATCGACAAACATCGTTGATGATGAAGAAGTTATCTTACTAAGGAAGAAATACGGCTAACTATCAAATATTGTTCATGAAATTGTCCAAACTAATCTACAAGTATTAATTCATACGAGAAACAGAAAGTAGCAATCTAGTGTAAGTTAATCGAGTCATTTAAATACGTTGAAGAACAAAGGGTTGAAATCTGCATTCTTGAAGAAAAGGTTCAGGGAATGATCAAAAGAATCAAGATGATGAATTCAAGCACAACTGTTCTGGATGAGATTCTCTTATAAGGGAAGAGAAGTAGAGATAACACTGGGATTGGCTTTTCTGGAGAAAATAGCAAGAAAAGGATGGCCTCGCCAAGAAGAAAATAGGGCTGTCATGGAATCTAAATTCCAATTAGAACTCCGAAAGGAGGTTTAGCTGGAAGTGTTATTACTATGGGAAGAAGGGACATATAGTTCCTTATTGTTACAGAATCTATGGAAAAAAACGGAGCAAATATTCTTAATCCAAATCAGACTCTGGAAGTAAGCAAGGGTTCTCACACTCATCTAAAGGCACGAAGAGACTCTCGACATCCTCAGATGGATACCCCTTCGCATTCATCATCTCGGGGCGCATCATAAACCTAATTTCCATAGCTATCTCTTTGAACGCTTACTGAATTAAACATCAAAATGGTTGCGATCGATCGTAGTCTAGATACTCAGACGTCGTTGTCTCTTTCCTCGGATTATGGAGCAGGAGGCACCTCAAAACATGAAGTTAACATCCGGTCCAGAAGCGGGGTAATCCCCTCGGATAACCTCAGGCCCCTCTGGCCTCGGGCCCTCAAAGACACACGAAAATTCTGAGAGTGCAAGTATTGTAACCAACTTCTATCGATAGTATTAATAACGATTGGTAGCATAAAAGTGAACATAGTTCTCACATTAAGGTTTTTTTTTTTCATTTATGTGAATTGGTGGATTAGATTTATCATCTAACACATTTATCAATGATTCCCATTCCAACATTTGCTGATATCAGACCACCTCTTGGGTTGACATCATAACGACAACTTTTATCTAAGTTAGGGCACTGACAAATCGAAGTCTTATGTTGGATAACTATAGACAAAATTAATTCCCCATTTCATCTTGTCCGGTTTCAACTATAATAACATGGACATAGACACATCAAATGTCAGACAATCAACGAGGAACAAAACAGAGTAAGCAAAGCGTGCCTTTTCATTTCAATCTAATTCAAGAGATAGAGAATAAGGTTAATTTTCCTTCTTATATATACATAAAGGATACTAATCGTTTGCCCACCTATACTTTTATTTTCAATTTCGCTTCCCTAAATTACGATATTTTCAGATTCTTCCTCTATACTTTCTATCTTTCGCGCCAGACTTTCCATCTTTTCTCGACCTCTCATCCTTGCTTTTTTATATTTAAAATCTATTTTTCAACTAAAAACTTTAAAATGACTATTTTATCTTTAACACTACACTAAAAAGAGTAAGTAAGACATTTAAACTATTTTACATAATTACAAAGAAAACTCCATCACTTTTTCTTTGACACCCCCTCCCTCAACTTTCATCAACCACAAATTTCTTCTTTCGACACACCTCGAAAAGATGGATGTGATAAAAGTGACCCCGAAAAAGATAAAAGATGAAAGAAAGCTCCGAAAAGATCGTATACCGTAATACAAACTAAAAAATAAAAGCATGGGCTCAGGAAAAAACGACTAATTAGCCATACATAAATAAAATAGGTATATTTTTGGATAAATTTTATTAGAATGAATTGTCAGTATGTATGATTTTTTAAAGTGAAAATAGGTTGCATTTTAGTGGGAATAAGTAGCATTTTAACCTCCAATGCTGACAACGTAGTGCTGATCCCCAATATCACACAAACTACTACGTTGTCACTATTAAAATGTGAGTGAACTCTCGGGTCCTCGCTTCTCAGAGACTATACCGACAATTCGCTCTAAATATTTAAGAAAATATTATTAATTTTTGATATTTGTCATTTTGTTCGTACTCATTATGAAACTCATTATTTTTCTTATAATTGTTTGATCTACTTGTTAATATTTTAAGTTTAATCAAAAGAGCCTCAAATTTTATTTATTTTCAAATTGTACTAAAAACATAATTCTCGTTAAATTTTGCAGTTGTCCATGTGTTAGATAAAACTCTGTCAATTTTAATGTCAAAATCAAACGAGATAGATAATTCGATATGTTTTTTCAGTTCATGAGATAATTTGAAACTAAAAAACTTTAATATATGAAATGAAAAAGGACCCAACAGTTTTGGGTATATGAATTTCCAAACATACACAATGCAAGTTACAGAAGTTATGGATTTAAAAGATCAACTGTTGTCATAATAGTTGGCCATACATATAAGTGTGATGATTAAGTTTGTAATAAGATGAGTTATGTAATAAGGATATTTTTGGAAATATGAGATATTAGATCTCATAAATATGCCCATTGAACAATTAGGTTGTAGAACCGATTTACTTACATTTAAAAGTATAAGTTCAAATATATGTTCGATTGTTGGACAATTGACATATTAGGATTAACTCAGATTTGGCTAATGCATTTGACTCACTAGAGTCCGTCTTTACAATCTATATATTAATGAGATGTTCGGGTTAACATAAATATATATTACTCTTTGTCAATCAAGTCAAGAGGTCACACACACCTAAAACATGATCAAACTATACTACGATTATAACTTCCTCGATTAAAAGTTGAAAATACGTAAGAAATATTTGGGGCCAAAATTCGATTTCAGAAATGGTTGGGTGGTGGAGAATGGATTTGGTGACGGGCGGAGTTTCATCCTCCTTGAATTTCTCATGTGTGTTGCCTATGTAAAGAGCGTCACCCCTCATAATTCATTTGCTCCCACCTTCCGACTTTTGCTGAGAATTCTCCTTCCACCCCTTTTGTTCGACTCAAACCCAAAATAGTTATTCTTCTCTTGTTTTTCATTTCACTTTAATCGTTTCTAGTAAAATCGGCTAGTAAAGCGCTTTCGATCAATCACCGCCGGCGGTAGACTAGTCTTAGACACAACTTACTTTGGCTTGCTCGAGCTCCCTCTGCTTTTTATTCCGTCACGCAACTATGCTGTATGATACATATGAAATATCTCGATTTAATTAATGTTTTTATAATCTTTGCAGAAGTTACCGTATTCGCTTAGATAATTATTATTTTAATCAGAACCCAATGCATATACGCCATCGTAGTATCGAGACACGTAGCCCAAACGATCGAGCTAGTAATTAGTCATCTCAGAATAAGTAGATAAGACAAGCCAAGCTTACGAGACAGCCAAGGCTGCCTTATATACATGTAAGACATGCTAAGCTGCGGCGATTTACTCAAGCCTACTTAGCCTCTATTATAAATAGGACCTAAGGCATAGACTAAAATGAAGTTAAGTCTGAATTTAAGTTTGTGTCTTTTATAAGATTCGACATGAATAAAAGATTACTCATTATATAAACACTTTTATGTACATATGTTAGAGTAATACTTCAATCTAGTATAGTTTAAATATACATAGTATAAATACTATAGTTAGTATTTGGTTTCATCATGTTAAAGATTCCAAAACATCCTTAGTGGTTGTACCTTTATATGATTGTAAATCTGTAGATTCTTTGCAGCTCCTCCTTTAAAAGTTTCTTCCTTAAAAGTCCTATTCAATCTTTAAAATCATCTAGAAAACTGGCATTAGTTATGCTTCTTTTAAAAAAATGAACTTATTATATTTTGTACTGCTCTTGGAAAAGGATATATACTTCCATAATCAAGTTTGTAACAATTGTCAAATATCAAATTACTAAATCAACAATTTATAATCATATCTACGGAGTACTAAAGAAGTGCGTTACGTAACTTTTTTTTTTTTTAAAATATAAAAGTTGTTTATTGTAGTTCTTTAAAACGAAATGATTATAAATTATTGATTTAGTTATTTGATATTTGACAATTGTTGAAAACTTGATTATGTAATCAAGGTTGTGACGATGAAAAATGTTAGGAAACTTTTAAAATTGTTTTGAACAGGGCCTGCTCTTACCAACGGTTGGGATGTGACCGCACTAGGCCCCATTTTGAGATTATAACCATATTTTATCTTTGCATTTTAGGTTTTACTAGTAATAATAGTCCATTAAATAATTGATAGGAAGCAAGCATCATTAGTATGGGGAGCTTATTTTCAATTTTTCATACTGACCTTGAAAATATTAAGACAGATCCTGATTTTGAATGACTATTCAAAATACAGTTGTGTGAATAGTATAAAATGACCAAAATTACACCGATTATGGAGGAGGGAATTACTAATTTGTTTCATTAATTGTTACCAAATTGCACATTAGTCCCAAAAATGATATTGTTACATTTTAATACCATATTTCACCAAAAAAGTTGCGCTTTCGTTTGGAGTCATTAAACATGTACAATGAAACATAATTGAAACTAATATATAAACGTTTAGAGCGAGGGACCAAATATCTGAACCCTCAATGCTAGTAGGAGTCCAGCACTATGCAATTATCTAGCACCCAAACATCCATCATCTCACTACTGGAATTTGATTTTATTTTATACTAATATTAATATGGTGCTAATTCATATTCCATCCGTTTATATAACAACAAATCTTGTTTTATTTTACTTAATCGCTTTCATATTTTCAATGCAGCTATTGAACTTTAATAAAAAATTCAAAATTATCGATTGTTTCAATATTCTTATTTACCGACACGCTTATCTCTTCAAAAATAAGAAAAATAAATTAATCACTTAATAAATCGCTTTTTAGCTATATGATCAAATAATTTAATGTAAGATTAATTTTGGCTTAAATAACGACGGCCGAATCATCGAGCTGGCTTACCGATTTGGAGTCCAACACCACTTGCCCATTATCACTCTCCCAAAAAAGAAACAATGTATCTGGATGTTACTATTTTGTGTTGCTTATTATAGTCGAATTAGTATATATCCAGCCTTCTACTACTACACACTTTTGATCCCATACCACATGGTTAAAGTTTCAGTATTATTCTATCCTTTCTTTTCCCAATAAAGTTTTGTCGGGATTTATTTGCTTATTGTCCTGGACCGTGCCCTAAAAAAGAAATTGTATATTTTCTATTTGTGAAGGAACCACTTCACTTGCTTAGCCTGTGCATGGGTCCAGCAGTCCATATGTCCTGGAAAAGTGGTGGAGTGATGTTAAGAGAGGTTGGTCGTCCATAATAAATTTTTAAATATAAATTTTTAATATTAAAAATTTAAATGTTATAGTTCAGTTAATCAAGAATTATGGTATTTGTCATCTCTAAATTTATTTATTTTTCCATTAATATAATACTTTCATCATTTCTATTTCTAATAACTATTTTCTTAAAATAGAATTCCCTTTTTAAGTTCGATTTTGTCAAATTAGGTAAAAAAAAGTGGAAAGAAAATAAAATTTGTGATATAATAAATTTAAATGTTTATTATATTTTATGTAAAAGTAAATGATTCTTAAAAATATCATCGGTATTAATCGGTATAAAAATTTCATGATGCCATAACGATCCTGGAAGGCGAGGAAGGTACAAGGAACAAGTAGCGCAATAGGCAATGCATGTGAGGGGAGATGGGGGAATAAAATACTCCATTATCCCTCCATTTACATGCTATAGTTTGCGTCAAATCAGCAACTATATATCTTGGGAAGCTATTTTATTAACTATATTGAAACAGATTTATCCCTTTTAATATATTCTGTGTGATAAATTATTCGTTAAAATATCTGCAAATATATTCCGGTGACATCTATATGAGCAAAGTGATGATGTCCAATATAATTCGTCTGGAATAATCATATGGCACATCTATAACCCAAATTATTACTCCGCACATTAAAAAGAGGCACTTGCATAACAAACTAATAATGAGAACACTAATAATGGAGAAATTTGGTAAAATAGCATTATTTGACTAAGTTTATTAATATTTATCACTCTTCACACTTTTTATGACTAACTAACACCATCCCACGCGAAGTTAATAAAAACGTTTCTCCCATTCCTTTTCATCTTCTTCTTCCTCTTTCTTTTCCTCTTCTTCAACCCACCACTACCATCTATTCACTGCCGTCCACCTCCGTCCCCTCATCACCACAGCAATTCCCTCCACCTCCCACTCCCCGCTTTCCTACCCTTGCCCCTAAACGCTTTCTACCCCACTTTTGGTCCTTGGGTGAAATTTTAACATAAGATTCTTCTCGCTAAATGACACAAGTAATAACGTAACAATTTCATCCCCATAGCGATATACTACTGGCATTTCTTGGCCCCTCGATAAGAATATGCCTTTTTCATTAATTTTATACGGTGACGCATGCATCAAAGCCAACAATTACGCCGATTTATCGTACCAAAAAGCCATATCACAAGACGTGACCAAAGTCACCCGGCCCACTATTCTAATTATTTCGACAATTGACTCTTACTTTGGGTTTTAACTAATCTTATCCACATTTGAAAGTATTCTAGTTCAATGACTACCCACTTATAGGTAATGAGTCAACTGGTGCATTTGGTCAATTGCTGACGTTAATCAAACTGGCCAATTTGGCGCCCGAATCTTTGGAATAAGTCCCACATTGAAAGTTTGAGAGAAAAGTTTCAATTTATCGGTTTTATAAAAAGTATCTTAGTATCTTCGGTTATTCTTTTTGTCTCAATAGTTGGGCCGGGTTTTACTGTGCTTAACATTGCCTCAACTATTCGCCTAAAATTCTACCAACAAACAGATATAAGAAATTTTAAGATTCAAGTGATCACCTCGCCGCCTTAAGCCTATCGTATCGATCCAGCATGCGATAGTCCTCTGGGTAGGAGTATTCATTCTTAGATCTTCGTGGTTATGGTAGTTGTCATTGGGTCCAAGAATAAATGTAGTCTTGTAATTCTATTTTAGAATAGTATAGAACGTGATTCTATCTTCGTCTCAGCATGCTTATATACACACCGAGAGCTAAGCTTAGCTCAAGTCTGTAATATGCTACTCCATTATGTTGAAATTTATTCTCAGAAATGGCCATGATTACCACATTGTTGTGATACCACGTAAAATTATCTCTGCCTTTTTATTTTCGTGACTTTTACTTTACCCGCTGTCTTAAATTCTGAATCAAGTTCTGCGTTGTAGTTCGCCTCCACCGTTACAACACAAACGGATTCGTTAAAAAATCGAGTCACGTACGTGATTTGTATTCGATTCGAAAAAGAATCATTTGTAATCGGTTCGTTAATCGATCGCCAATCGATTCAGAAATCTTTTCAAAAATAGATTCGTAATTAATTTCTAATTCATTCGTAATTAATTCATATTAATTTGGTTTAACTCGTACTTTGTTTGTGAGTTATGACTTGTTTTATATAATGATCTATTAAACATGATAATATAAATGAATGAATTATAAGCTTCGATTTAATCAAGAACCGATTTCCGAATTACCAAACTGGAATGAATTTTGAACCAATTTTAACAACTATACCCACCTAGATGAAACAAAAGGCTAGCTTGATATATAAGACATGATGGAGACGTCGCGTTATCACTGCGATCATCACAAAAAAACGTTTTCTCATATATCCGTTGCATTGGATGATGTTTCTTATATATAGATACATATAATGAAAGAAAATAACAGAAATCAAAATTTTAGTAAAAAATGTCCCGTCATCCCAATACGTAGCTAGTCTCATTTAATTGTCTCCTTTGTTTTGGTAAACCATTTAATTTTGGCTCTAGACTCTAATAATAATATGTAATCTCTTTTTGAAAGTTACCTTGATATTCCTTATCATAGACATTCCACCTCACTAAAAGATAATGTCATGTCATCTAGCGGCAAGGTTATACCTTCTGTCCTCATCCATAATTAATTATGTCGTAAATGCCTTGAATCCATTGAACGATTGACCAGGTAGCCAAGTGGACAATTGAATAATTTAACAAGTGGTCAAGTAGACAACTTGTCAACTTGCCAACTTGAGCAAGTGGACAACTTGCCAAATGGTCAAGTGGACAAGTTGTTAAGTTTTAAAGGAAGTTGGCCATTATCTTGGCCTATAAATAGAGAGCTTGTTTGTCATTGTTCAATCATCCCAAAATCATTTCAAAATTGAGAGATAAACAAACAAGAGAGAATTGTCTAATTCTTAGAAAATCTTTACCTAAGGATTTTCATAGTGTAGGATAGACTTATCTACACTTCTCGAGCAAGACTTTGCTCATCTGTAATATGTAATCCTCCCATATTATAGTGAAATTTTCAGTGGCCATGTCCGTGGATTAGTCCTAATACTTTATTAGGGATACCACGTTAAATCTCATTGTCATTTTCTTTAAACACTTCTACTTAATTCCTAGATCTTTGTCACATCCGTTATAACACACTGGTATCAGAGCTCAAATTTGTGGTCCTGCGAAGAAGATGGGTGGTAAAAGTGTGAAAGTTGATAAGTTCACCGGAAGGAATAGTTTCATTTTGTGGCAAATCAAAGTCCGGGTGTTGCTTAAACGAGAGGGTCTTTCGACTCCGTTATTGAAGAATCAGCCAAACCCCCAACCTGAAAATATGGATGCTTTGGAAGAGAAGGCACACTCCATATTGCTTTTGTCGTTGAAGGATGATATTATCACGGAGGTTGTTGAGTAGGACACTGCTTCTTGTTTATGGTGTAACCTAGAGTCTTTACATGACTAAAAACTTAACCAACAAGTTGCTTTTGAAGCAACGTCTGTTTGGTCTGCATATGCAGGAAGGTACACCCTTGAAAGACCACTTGGATCGATTAAATACAATATTATTGGATTTGCGCAATATCGGGATATTAAAAATCGATGACGAGACGTCGCTTGACTCGCTAGCCCCTTTACCTCCCTCTCATACGTATAAATTTTAGAAATCTCACTAATGGAAAAGATTCTTTTGTCTCTAGAAGAGGTTAGAATTAGATATGGTAAATCGAGGAAGAAGAAGAAAGTTCTCGAAGAAACCAAATACGGGTCCGAAAGCTAGCGATATGTGCAATTACTGTAAGTAAAAGTTACACTGGAAGAATGAATGTCCCAAGAAAAGGCAAGGGCAACATGATAAGGCATCGTGAAGGCAGCTATGAAAATGGTACAAATTTTGGAAGAGTGATGTCGCTTAGTTGGCCGGCGGTCACACATATATACCGATGTGTGGACAAGTGGATGGCAAATATTTCTGGCGGCCAACAGTTCACCGCAAAGTGGTCAGGATAGGTTCCATCAAGATTTTGGATACATGTGATGGCAGATTCTACACATTGAACGTGTTGTATTACAACTCAACACTCGACTAAGAATCGATATCTCTCAGCGCCTATTTATCACAAAGAGCTAGCTCTCAACTATGAAGGGAGTTATACATGTTTGCAAGTGTTCAAAATATGATTCCTCGAAAAGTGTTTTGCATTGCATTTTCTACAAGGCATCACGTTGTTGACTGGCATTGTTGCTACTCCGAGGTTGATCAAGAAGATATGACTAAGTTGTGGCATATGAGGCTTGGACATATGAGTGAAAGGGGGATGCAAATTCTGGCTAAAGATGATCTTCTTTGTGGGCACAAGATAAAGGATCTTGGGTTCTGTGAGCACTGTGTCTTTGGGAAACTACATCGCAACAAGCTTTCTAACGCGATTCATAGGACAAAGGGCACACTTGATTACATCCACTGCATTATTGAAAGTCCTTCACGCAGAAGTCTTTGGGGGTCATAAACATTTCATCATTGACGGTCGCTTGAGCTTGATGAGCCAAGATGGGAGGGAATTACCCGGCTATCATACGTGCTTAGGAATACACTCTTAGTAGAACGCCAGTTATAACATATGAATCGCACACTCGAGAGCCCAATGTATGCCTCTAATGTCAAGTTAACAAGAACGCTTATCGGTGCAAGTTACACAACATGTCCGATAAACGTGGTCCACACATAACCGAAAACTCCTTATGAGCTGTGGTCTGGAAAGTCTGTTGATTACTCAAACTTGAGGGCTTTTGGTTGTACAATTTACTATCATGTTAAGGAAAATCGAGCCCAAAGGGAAAAAAGGAAGACATTTGTGCTGCGAGAGATAGCTAAAGTGATATATGATTCCGGTCACCATCCGAGGAGTGGCTAATCTTGGTAGAATGTTGTATTTGATAAAAATTTCATGTTTAACCCAATTGTGAAGTCCACGATTCCTGAAGAAGGTGGTGTTGAGAAATAGGTGGAGTAGAAAGAGACTGAGGCTGGATGTTAAGTAGAGGAGGACTCTCCTTAGTCACATTCAGAGGCAAAACACGCTTGTTCCATCATCGAATACCATCAGCTTAGCTCTTGATTGTCCTAAGAGCTAATTCATGGGAATACCTCATAACAGGTATGGCTATGAGGATAAGGGTGGCTTTGCAAGCTTTACAAAAAGTTGTAGAGGAGCTTGACCCTCATGAGCCATCAACCTGCCATGGGAAGCTATTACTCACTGCGGTTCATCCAATGGCTTGTTGCCATGGGAGACGAGATGGAGTCACTTCAAAAAGAATCCTAATTTTTGGTGTCAGTAAGAAAATTTTAGGATGAAGATTTTCGTGATGTAGCTGAAGAAAGTCTTTTCTCTTGTCTTCAGAAATGCCACTTGAAAGATTTTATCAAGATT